>AUXL01000006.1:0-44283 GCA_000482185.1 Angomonas desouzai | reverse complement strand
CTTCCTCCACCTCCTCTCTCTCTCTCTCTCTCTCTCCTTTTCGATTAGTTCCACACCATACATATTCACACCTTTCCTCCCACTATGAGCATCAATGACTCCAGGATGGAAGAGCTGGACGAGGGAGTGCCAAGGAAGGCTACCGGCGAGATCAATTTAGAGCCCACCGAGGAGGCACCCTACGACACCGCCGGCCCCCGTCGCCGAGGGTGCAACCCCATCAAGGCGGTCCAGCACTGTATCTACCGCATCTTTCCTCCCGGGGGTATTCTCTCGTCCGCCTTCAACCTTGCGAGTGGCTCGCTCGGGGCGGGCATTTTGGGCCTCCCTGGGGCCTCCGACACCTCCGGCCTCTGCATGGCCATTATTTATTTGGTGATTATTACCTTCTTTTCCGTCTTTTCGATGCACATTCTTGCCATCGTCGCGGAACGGACGAATATTCACTCGTTTGAAGGGATCGCACGGCAACTGTTCCCTGGTGGGAAGAACGCCTTTTCCTACTGGGTGGCCTTTATTCGCTGGTTCTACTCCTTCGGGGCCTGTATCGGTTACGTGATTAGTGTAGGGGACTGTCTTTCGCCCATCTTTGCGGGGGCGCTGCGCCGTCAGCCAGACAACAAAGCACTTCAGTATTTCAGCGGTACCTCCGGCAAGCGTCTTCTTATTGCCCTCATCTGGCTCTGTATTATGCTCCCGTTGGTGATCCCCAAGCACATTGACTCTCTCCGCTACGCCTCCATGTTTGCGGTGACTTTCATGACCTACTTTGTGATTATTATTATCGTTCATAGCTGCATGCACGGCCTCCCGGAGCACCGCGGCAATGTGGTGCTCTCCGGCAACCACAACGATGACAAGCCCGGCCCTTGGATTTATCTCTTCCGCACCGGCAACCCCGCGCTGGGGGGACTGGGCGTCTTTATGTTCGCCTATGTCTGTCAGATCAATGCGTATGAGGTGTACTGGGATATGCGACCGGAGGTGCGCTCGGTGAAGGGCTACACCCTCGCCGCGTTTGTTGGCATGATGATCTGCGGTACCCTTTATGTGATGGTGTCGGTGTTTGGTTACTTTGACTTTGGCAGTGAAAAGCTCTCCGATAACTCTATTCTGCTCATGTACAACCCACTAGACGAGCCCGAGGTCATGTTGGCCTACGTCGGAGTGCTGGTGAAGCTGTGCGTCTCCTACGCCCTCGTCAGCATCGCCTCCCGTAACTCCATCTACTATGTCATTGGGTGGCAGTCCAAGTACCGCTCCCCCAAGAAGAAGGTCCATAACGCGTTAGAACAGAAACAGAAAGCGGCGAGAGAGGAGGAGATGGAGGGCCCCGTCAAGTACCGTAGCACCGACCTGGATGTGATGATCGACCCCGATGAGATGGAGGGCAACAGCGGAGAGGAAGAGGACTCTCTCTTTGTGGATAATATTCCCTACTGGCAGCATCTCCTAGTGGTGGTGATCCTTGCCGCAGTGAAGCTCATCTGCGGACTCTTCATTCCCAATATTCGTATTGTCTTTGGGTTCACCGGCGCCATCAGCGGTGGTTTCCTCGCCTTCATTTTCCCCGCCCTGTTCTACATGTACTCGGGGAACTTTTCGTGGAAACAGGCAGGCTGGTTCAACTACATCTTCACCTATCTACTTCTTATATGCGGTGTGGTGGGCTTGGTCTTTGGCACCGGTGCCGCCATCTATACTACCATCTCTTAGGGAGGGTGCGCCGCCTTTCTATCTGGGTACTCTGTTACCACTAGTGTAGAAATAACGAACGATAAAGCAAGCAAAAAAATGTATTTCTATATATACAATATCAAAAAACAAATAATATTAATATTTATTTACTCTTAAAGTTTCACAAACTAAATTTCTTATATACACGTTAAGCCATCTGTTGTAATATTACCCGGCGCCCTTTTTTATCATTTTTTTTTCCTTTTAGCGAAATAAGTCACCACCTTTGCTTTATTTACTTGAACTCTGGAAAGTGTGTACTGATGATGTATCCCCTTACCTTATCCCCCCTCTCTCCTCCCTCTTTTCCCCTTTTCACAGAAACTAAAATTCCTTCCCATCCGGTCATGACCGGTATAGACTTGGACGATGTTGTCCAAAAGTTACTGACGAACCCCATCCACAACAGTGCCGCCCCCCTCGGCGGGGAGGAGCCGCAGCCCGCCTTTGCCCGTCAGTCCAGGCTGGACGCCTATCAGCAGAGCACCGGGCTGGCGAGTCGCACCATCAAGACCCGCGGTAGTAAGGGGAGCAAGGTGGGGGAGCTCACCGAGGACGAGGTCGTCCACCTGGTCATGGAAACACGGAAGCTGTTCATGTCGCAGCCCATGCTGATTGAGATTGAGGCACCGGTGAAGATGTGCGGCGACATCCACGGCCAGTACCACGACCTCCTCCGCCTCTTTGACTTAGGCGGCTACCCACCCGAGAGCAATTACATTTTCCTCGGAGACTACGTCGACCGCGGCGAACAGTCCCTTGAGACGATTTGCCTTCTCATGGCGTACAAACTAAAGTACCCAGAAAACTTTTTCCTTCTGAGGGGCAACCATGAAACCAGTAGCATCAACCGTATCTACGGCTTTTTTGACGAGTGCAAGCGGCGGTATAGCGTCAAGCTGTGGAAGCTCTTCACCGACACCTTCAACTGTATGCCGGTGGCGGGCCTGGTGGAGGACCGCATCCTCTGCATGCACGGCGGCCTCAGTCCAGAGCTGCGTAATTTAGAGCAGATCCGCCGCATCCTTCGGCCCACCGACGTCCCCGACACCGGCCTCCTCTGCGACCTGCTGTGGTCCGACCCCGGGGAGGAGGGACTGGCGGGGTGGGGGGAGAACGACCGCGGGGTGTCGTGGACCTTTGGCGAGGATGTGGTGAGTCATGTCATAAAGACGTGCGACTTGGACCTCATCTGTCGTGCCCATCAGGTGGTGGACGAGGGATATCAGTTCTTTGCCCAACGTCGTCTCGTTACCGTCTTCTCGGCCCCCAACTACTGTGGAGAGTTCAACAACGCGGGGGCCTTCCTCTGCGTAGACGAAAACCTAAAGTGTAGTATTATACAAATCAAGCCGACGTACAACGTAGACATGTTTTATTAGAGGTGAGAGAGTGGTATGAAACAGACAGCATCGTTTTGGTTTCCTTCTTCCCATTTTGCGCCCTGCGTAATCGATACAGTACAGTAATCCCTTAAGGTAGATGATAATGTGTTTTTCTCCTTTCTTTTTTCCTTTCTGTAGTGCTGCTCTTTTCTTGAATTTCAAACTGTATAATCAGTTTCGTCAATGACATTTGTTCTTTCTTCCCCTTTGCCTTTTCATTTCCATAGCTTAATTCATAGAACTGCTGATGATATGAGCGATGAGGAACACTCTCCCATCGAGACCGCGGAGCCGTCTGTTTCCTTTCTAGAGGAGTGCAGAAGCAAGTGCAATCTTTCACTTCTCTTGTCTATTTTGAGTGTCTCGTGCTGGTCGTTGGCCGGCAATGCCTCCCGTCTAGCGCTCCACTCCGCTTTCCTATCGATTCCTTTCTTCTCCACGTACGAGTTCTTTGGCCCCAACAGCCTCGGCAGCTTCGCCATTAGTTTCTTTAATACTCTCCTCCCCAAAGAGGCCGATCTCCCTCTGGTGGCGAGGGCACTGTCGGTGGGGTACTGCGGCTGCTTCACCACCCTGAGCAGTTGGGTGGTGGACATCTGCAACAAGAGCACCGCGGGAGAGGCGTTTGAGGAACTGATTTCTGGTATTACGATGCCGTTTGTGTTCTGTGTGTGGGGATTCGATTTGGGCTCATTTCTGCATCGTGGTGTGAAGAGAGTTCTTCCGTGCTGCAAAGGAGGCGAAACACTTTTCCGTGTAATCGATATAACCTTTCTGGCGCTCTCCATCGCGGCGGCGATTGCCATTCCCATTGGGATTCAAATCGCGATCAATCAGGGACACATTTCCACGATTAACTCTAACGACATCAAAGCCGTCGCATTGGCCCCCGCTGGTGCCGTCGTCCGGTTTCTTCTGTCCATCTTTCTCAATAAGAGGAAGCAGTGGTATGGCTTCCCGGTGGGGACACTCCTCGCCAACGTACTCGGCTGTTTCTTGGTGGTGTTCATGGACAATTACAGCCGTCGTCGCCCGTACAATGAATGGTACTGGATCGTGGAGAATGGGATCTGTGGGGCGCTGACGACGGTTTCCTCCTTTGTGAATGAATGCGTGGGGTTCAAGCGGGAGGGGAAGGACCGACTCCTCTACCTCTATGCCTTGAGTACCATTGCCCTGACGATTATGATTGGGGCGATCGGACGGCGGTCGAATTACTAGGCCGTTCGGGAAGTGTGTACATTAATTAAAATGATAGTAGTAGTATTGATAAGTACATTAAATGATTTTTATTAAATTAAATACCGAGACGATAATATCTCTATTTTTTCCCTTTCTCCCCCTTCTTCCCATCACTTAGTATATTCGTTTTAGATTTTCTTTTAGCACAGACATCGAATAATATATTAAACATGTCCGGAGGTGCCCCTCTCAAGCTCTCCGAGATTCCCCTTCAAAAGGTGCACGAGGTACAGTTTGAGGTGTTTAAGGAAAAGCAAATCAAAGACTATGCGGTGTGCCGTGTGGATAAGGCCAAATCGTTCGAGAATGGTATTCCCGTGAGGGGAGGTATTAATGATCTACGGATGGGTAGCACCGATTTTGATAACGTCTGCGAGACCTGCAAGATGCCCCACCCCGACTGCCCCGGTCACTTTGGTTACATTGAACTAGCGGAGCCCCTCTTCAACATTGGGGTCTTTGACTTATTGTTATTGACCCTTAAATGCGTCTGCAAAAAGTGCGGTGAATTGCTGATTGACCGCAGTGATGCTACCAAATTAAAGAAACTCACCCATCTCAGCGGACTCAACCGACTCCGCATGGCGGCCAAGCTGTGCTCCCTCGAGTGCAAGGCGACGGACTCCTACGGCTGCGGCACGAAGCAGCACAAGATTGGCCGCATTCAGGGCATCTACCCCGGCATCCAGATCAAGGCCACCTTTGAGGAGAAGGACGATATCTGGTACGGCGACATGATCTACCAAATCCTCAATCGTGTCTCGGACCAGAATGCGAGGGAGCTGGGGTTCAAGCCCGAGTTCTGCCACCCAAAGGATCTGCTGGTGACGGTACTACCGGTTCCCCCGCCTCAGGTGCGCCCTGCCATTTCTTTCGGCTCCATGAAGTCCGATGATGAGCTGACGCACCAAATTATGACCATCTTGAAGCAAAACATCTCCCTCCGGAACGCCATCGAGTCCGATAACAAGGCCAACATTGAACGGTCAAGGGCGTTACTGCAGGAAAGCGTCGCCAACTACTTTAACAACTCCTCCACGTATTACAAACCGACCAAGATGAGTGACACCAAGAAGCTCAAGTCGCTGACGGAGCGTCTGAAGGGGAAGTACGGTCGTCTGCGAGGAAACTTGATGGGAAAGCGGGTGGACTTTTCGGCCCGTACCGTGATCACCGGGGACCCTAACATTGACGTCGATGAGGTCGGTGTCCCCTTCTCCGTCGCCATGACGCTCACCTTCCCAGAGCGGGTCAATGCCATCAATAAGAAGCGCCTGACGGAGTTTGTGCAAAGGAGCACGTACCCCTCCGCCAACTACATCATTGAACCCAACGGGAGCGTGCTGAAGCTGGGTCTTGTGAGGGACCGCAGTAAGATCCATCTTAGTATCGGCGATGTGGTGGAGCGCCACGTCATTAACGGTGATGTCGTCCTCTTCAACCGTCAGCCCACGCTGCATCGTATGAGTATGATGGGGCACCGCGTGCGTGTACTGAACTACAACACCTTCCGTCTGAACCTTTCGTGTACCACCCCATACAACGCCGATTTCGATGGTGATGAGATGAACTTGCACGTCCCTCAGAGTTTACTGACCAAGGCGGAGCTGATGGAGATGATGATGGTGCCCAAGAACTTTGTGTCCCCTAACAAGTCCGCCCCGTGCATGGGTATCGTGCAGGACAGCTTACTGGGCAGTTACCGACTCACCGACAAGGAGACTTTCCTCGACAAGTTCTTTGTGCAGAATGTGGCCCTTTGGCTCAATATCTGGGAGTTACCCATTCCCGCCATTCTCAAGCCGAAGCCCCTCTGGACCGGCAAGCAGATCTTCTCCCTCGCCCTCCCCAAGGAGGTCAACCACCCCTCCACCCCCCACAGCACCCCTCCCTTCCCCAACGACGATAAACAGGTCATGATCCACCGAGGCGAGCTCCTCGTGGGGGCGATCGCTAAAGGTGTGATTGGCGCCTCCCCGGGGTCTCTTATCCACGTCATCTTTAACGAAAGGGGCTCTGATGAGGTCGCCAAGTTCATCAACTCGGTGCAGCGGGTGACGGCCTTCTTCTTGTACAATTTTGCCTTTTCCGTCGGTATTCAAGATACGGTGGCGGACAGCGAGACGAACGCGGAGAAGGAGAGAGCGCTCAAGAATGCCCACGAGTCGGTGAAGCGTACCGGTGCGGCCGCCAACAGTGGTACCTTGGGCCGCAAGGCTGGTATGACGCTGATGCAGTCCTTCGAGGCCGATGTGAATCGTGCCCTCAACAAGTGTCGTGAGGATGCCGCGAAACAGGCGTTGAGCAATGTGCAGCGTACCAACAGTTTCAAGGTGATGATTGAGGCGGGTAGTAAAGGTTCCGATTTGAATATTTGTCAGATTGCTGTCTTTGTCGGTCAACAGAATGTGGCGGGTGCCCGTATCCCCTTTGGCTTCCGCCAACGCACCCTTCCCCACTTCGTGCTCGATGACTACGGTGAGGCTTCCCGAGGGATGGCGGTGCGGGGTTACGTGACGGGTCTGCGACCGCACGAGTTCTACTTCCATACGATGGCCGGTCGTGAGGGACTCATCGATACCGCCGTGAAGACCTCCGATACGGGTTACCTGCAGCGTAAGCTGATGAAGGCGCTGGAGGATGTGCACGCCGCCTACGACGGCACGGTGCGAACGGCCACTCAAGAACTGATTCAGCTGATGTACGGCGAGGACGGTCTGGACGGAGCTCGTATTGAAGGCAAGCAGGAGTTTAATATTCCGCTCAAGACGGACAAGGAGATGAAAGACATGTACCGGTACGAGTACGACGACAACGGCACCTTCTCCGACAATATCGGCGGCGCCTACATGGACCCCTTCCAGAAGAGCATGCTGGTGAGGGAAAAGGGTAACGTGGAGATTCTGCAGCGCGAGTTTGACCAGCTGTCACACGACCGGCAGTGGTGCCGCGAGGTACTAGACTTTGAAGGCGCCTCCAAGTCAAGGGTGTACATGAACCTGCCGGTGAATGTGGCTCGACTGATCCAGAACGCCCGTAGTACGATGGGCAAGCGGAGTCAAATCTCCAACATGAGCCCCATCTCCATTATTGAGCAGGTCAAGGCGCTGCAGGAGGACTTGGGCATTCTCTTTGCTAGTCACCACAAAGCACTCAACCGCAAATTCACCAACGCCATCGCGAAGGAACGGGTCGACCATGCCTTGTCGCTCTTCCGTGTGCATCTGCGTCAAATGTTGGGCTCTAAGCGCGTCTTGAAGGAGTACAAACTCAATGACAAGGCGTTTTCGTATGTCCTCAAGGAGATTCGAACCAAATTCCAACAGTCTCTTATTACACCCGGTGAAATGATCGGCTCCATCGCCGCCCAGTCCTGCGGTGAGCCCGCCACCCAAATGACGCTCAACACTTTCCACCACGCCGGTATTTCCTCCAAGAACGTGACGCTGGGCGTCCCCCGTCTGCTCGAGCTGTTGAACGTCAGTAAAGGTCAGAGGAACACTAGTATGGATATCACCCTCATCCCCGCATGGGAGGCGAAGGAGAATGCGCAAAAGGCCCAACATTACATTGAGTACTGCACCCTCGAGAGTTTGACCACCATGGTGCAGATCGTGTACGACCCCGACCTGTCGCAAACGGTCATTAGCGAAGATCAGGAGATATTGGAGATGGAGAAGCAGGTCGGGGATGAGACCGCGGAGGACACTTCCGGTTATTCTCCTTTTATCGCTCGTATCGTTCTCGACACGGTGGTCTTCAACGACAAGAATATTGACATGAAGGACATCAAGACAGCGATTCGTTCGACGACGAAGGATTACGTCATTCAGGCCAATCTGCGGTACGAGGAGGGTAAGTCGCTTGTGATTCGTCTGCGTCTGAAGCGCAACGATGGCGACGCCTCTGTCCCCAACCTGCTGTTGAGTATCCCCGATCTCTTATCCAAGATTCATCTCCTCGGTATCAAGGGCATCAAGAAGACTCTTCTGAAGGCGATCGATGTATTTAGGGAAACAGATGCCGGCGGCTTTGAACCACAAAAGCTGTACATGATCGATACCGAGGGTACCGCGCTGAAGCAGGTGTTCGTGGGGCTGTTGGATAAGGAGGATCGTAATATTATCGACTTCCGCACCACCATCAGTAATAAGGTGCCCGAGGTGGCGCAGGTGCTGGGCATTGAGGCGGCTAGACGCGTGCTCATGAAGGAAATGCGGGCCGTCTACGTCTCTTATAGTTTGAACATTAACTATCGCCATTATGCGGTGTTGGTGGACAATATGTGCCAGCGGGGTTATCTGATGGCGGTGTCGCGTACCGGTATCAACCGTAGTGAAATGTCTGGCCCTCTCATGCGCTGCTCCTTTGAGGAAACCGTGAAGGTACTGATGACGGCGGCGGCCTTTGGCGAGTACGACCCCGTGCAGGGCGTTTCGGCCAATCTGGTGCTGGGCAACCAGGCCCGCGTGGGTACTGGTATGTTTGATCTGATGCTGAACATGAACCATCTGCAGCGCGCGGTGGACCAGAAGGACGCGATCGCCCCTGGCAAGGAGGCCGACCTCTACCACAGCGGAGCCTCCGTCGTCCCTTCGCAGTCGGAGGCGTACCACACGAGAAGCGTCGATGCGACCCCTCTTGTCAACATTCAGAGCATGATGCACGGCACCAATAGCATGTCGCACAGCATGGCGCACAATAATTACTTCATGGCGGGTCAAATGACGAATCCCAGCGAGATCCGCAACAGTGAGATCTACACTTCCAGCGTGCCGCCGGCCGTAGGGGCCTCCGTCTCCCACAGCGCCCTCTCCACCGGCAGCATGTTGCCCTCCGCCAGCGCCTTCAAGACCTCCTCGCTGTACCCCTCCGAGGCCTACAGCAATGTCTCCTCCTTTCATATTCAGTCCAGTCAGCTCCACGACACCGTTCACTCCTCCTCCAACTATTCCGGCACAGCCTTCCCTGCGATGGGCACCATCGGCGGGGGAGTGCCGTCCTCCGCCCCTCACGGTGAGCCCTCCGCCCAGTACCGCGGCATGGTGGACGCCGATACCGTTGGCCGCTCCAGCACCCATCACGGCAGCGAGAGCTATCGTATCGGGTCCGAGGAGTTCTCACCGACTGAGGAGCAGGAAGAAAAGTAACTCTGTATGATGACCATTTTCTCTGGTTTTCACTTTCTTGAATATCTAAATTAGAACTATTTAAATAACAGTATAAAAGTACCCACATTGAAATTGAAATTGAAGTGTTTTTTTTTTTTCCTTTTTATATTTTTCTTTTGTGCTGCTTATGTGAGTAATATCCCTCTGTTATTTTAGTACTGTATCACTTTCACTCTCTCTCTCTCCCTCTTATAAAAAGTAGTAGAATAAAGAGATGTCTTCAGTGACTGATATCCGTCAGAAGGTCTTTCGTATTCCTAGCAGCATCGTCGTGTCGGCGGGTCTGTGTTGGGACTATATCGGTGCGGAGCCGCTGGACTTGGACCTCTCCGCGGTGTGCTTCACCAAGGACGGCCAGTTCCTCGACGTCGTATTCTTCAATCATCTATTCCCCCAAGGCACCGACGAGGCGGCGCTGCGGGAGGGCTATCTGGTGGATGTGGAGCAGCTGCCCTACATGTTCCTCAGCGGGGACAGTAATGTGGGCGGGGAGGAGGAGAATCAGATGCCGGGCATCGCCCTGGCCGCCAAACGCCGCCGACAGAATATCCCCGGCCGTGGCCGCCGCAACCTTTACACCGCCGCGGAGGATTTGTTTCAAAAGATCTACGAAGAAGAAGAGCTCACGGGGGTGCAGAAGGCGATGGACGCCGTGCACAATGAGGGCGGAGAGGTGGTCTTTGAAGGCGATGCCGTGGTGCACAAGCCCGCCCACCGTGAGCTGTGCGATGAGGTGCTGACGTTTGTGATGGGCAAAATCCCCGCCGAGGCGGAGGTGATCTTTATCTCCGTGACCAGCTACACCGGGGTGGATTTCACCGCGCTGGGAAAGGCCCGTCTGGTGCTGTACAATGAGACCACCAATGAGCGGGTCGGCGTGCTCGACCTCAAGTCCGCCACGGGGGACGGCAATGCGAATCTCTCCGCCATGCTCGTCCGTGTCCCACCGGCCAGCGGCGCCGGACCCTCGGAGCGGTATTGGGACTTTCGAGAGCTCAATATCCGTACCATTGGCTACACCTTTGTCGATGTGCTAGCCCTGATGGGACAGGTGCTGGGGGTGCCGCCCAACTCCCGCCTGGACGCCTTGGCCAACATACCCGACTACTCCCTAGAAAAGGACTACCACCGCTTCGCCGATCTTCCCCTCTCCGACGTCCGCTTCGGCATTGGCTGGAGTGGGGAGCATGACTTGGATGCCTTTTTGGTCATGTTGGATGACTCGAACAATTATGTCGATCATATTTACCCAAAAGACGGCAAATTGGGCTCCGTGGTAGAACACTTGGCGCGACACTCTGGCGATGCCATGTGCGCGACAACAGAGAATGGCGATGAGGAGTTCATTGACCTTTTGACCTACCGAGTACCAAAGAACGTTCGCACGATTGTGGTGGGGGCAACCTATATGGAGTCCTTCGGCGCCTCTAGAGGGGAGGATCTCTCCATCTATGACATCCCCTTCGCCTATATGAGACTGCAGAACCGCACCTTGGAGAATCCCTATTCCTTCGAGGTGGACCGGTGGAATATCTACCAAGAGTTCCAGCAGCACGGCGCGCATGATGTGGAGGTGCACCGCGAGAATGCCGCGACGGCAAAGTCCAAAAAGAACAAGAATATCAAGAAGCAGTACAAGGACGCCGACAAGAAGCAACGACCTGTCCGCACCGTCTTGCTAGGAGCGATGGTAAAGAAAGGTACCGCCCCTTTTCGCTCCGTATTCCCTGACGGCCGCCGCATCGACCAGCACTTTAAGCGACACGACTCCGATCTCCCCCCACCGGTGAAGCGCAACAGTCTGATGGACGAAAGTGTACCTCTCTCCATGGAGGCGGGCCCGACCGACGAGATCCCTATCTTTGAGTTCATCCCCATCCACCAGCACCTCCCCGTAGATCCCACTCCCGGCTTCCCTATTGTCATCCCTATGCTGCAGGCCGTCGCCTCCTATCTCGGCGGCACCGACAGCCGCTCCGCCCCTCCCGCTCGTAACGCCAACACCACCATGGGAGGGAACACGACCGCCGCGACCTACGACTCCGTCGGCTGGAGCACCACGCAGAGCGTGCTTGATCGCGAGAATAACATGCCCGGCTGGAATCACTCCACGCAGGCGACGGTGGGCGGTCTGGGCGCTACCACGGACCAGGTCAACCAGGCCTGGCAGAATATCAGCGAGATGGACAATGTGCAGGACCGCTACGCCATCAAGCTGCAGTTCCTAGAGGTACTCACGTTAGAGCCGCAGATGCCCGACCGCTTCAAGTGTCACTGCGAGGCCTGGGTGTACGGGCGGAACAGCATCCCCAAGCGAGGGAAGGAACTCACCATTGACGACAACAAACCGTACAAATCTCCCTTTTTGATGAACCGCGACAAACTGCAATGGTCAGAGAGCAACGCGGGCTCGGCCGCCCTTTTCGTCGTGCACCAGTACGACCGCATTCGTATCTCTCTCTACGAATTCGCCTCTTTCGGCCAGGCCGACATTGAACTCTTGCAGCTCCCGGAGCTGTTCGAGGGGGCCGACAAGAACCACTACGGCAGTGTGGAGCGTGTCATCAAGCTGCGCGGCGCGGGCCCTCTCTTCAAGGCAGAGGTGCGCGTGAAGCTCTCGAGAGTGTCAATGAAGTCGTCTGCGGTTAAAAAGGTCAAGAAGGATTTAGAAAAGGTGAATGATAAACGAGAAAAGCGGGAGGAGGAATTAGACAAGAAGGCCAATGAAAAGGCGAACCACTCTGGATGTGCCGTGATGTAAGGGAAAGAATTTTCGGTTTTCCAATTTTACACCCATCGTTTTCTCTTTTATATTTTAATATATTGGAGACGTCATTGAAATGGTTTAGATACCCCATCGTTATTATAATTTTTGTATCATCGTGTGACATTTTTTTCTTTCTTTCATCTTAGAGTTGTTCACTACCATCATCCTATACGTAGACACTGTTTGATTATCTTTTATCTATTTTTTACTCTGACGTCTATATGATTTCTATCAGCTGTGACGAACCACTTCTTTTGACTCATCTTTCTCTCCCTTTTCTCTCTTCCCCCCTTCCTCCCTGATAGTTGGTTATTAATCCCTCTTTACTCTCCAATGGCTGAAGATCCCGTCGATATTAAGCTTGACTTAGAGAAGGCCTGCCTTGCCAAGGAATGCGCCAAGAAGGTGGAGGCGTACAATGCCTGCCTCGAGCGCATCAAGACCGCCCCCGCGGAGCTCGAGCCCCATTGCTACCACCAGTACTTCGCCATCGTGCACTGCGTAGATGTGTGCGTCGACCCCAAACTGTGGCCCACCCTTAAATAAGAGCAATGGCGGCGAGGTATCGTTTCTTGAATTAAACACTTAAGAGAACCATTTTTATTTTATATGTTAGTTTTCATTAGGGATAGTAGAATGGTACTCTCTCTTTTTTTTTTTTTAATTTTGCAATTGTGAAAAAGTTTCACCGTGTATGATACTTGTTGCAATTAGTGACAACGATCTACCTTTTCCCCCCTCCTTTCCTCTTCAGCTAGTTTAGCTAGTTTAGTCGTTTTATTTTTTTCCCCCTTTTATTTTATTTATTATTATTTGTAAAGTGAGAAGCAGTTTTCACCGGTAAGCAGTGTCTCGTTTTTCATGCAGTATTTTCTTCTGGAGAAGGTAAACTCCCTCACCCAGCGGTGGAAGGTGCGCCAGGTCGCCTTCGACCCCAAGACCCGCTACCTCTACTACTCCTCCCCCATCAGCCGGTCAGAGGTGGAGGCGGCGCTGAACAACAGCGTGGACAGCAGTGTGGAGGTGAAGTGGCGGGGACGGATCAAGGTCACGCAGGTGGCCTACATGGCGGATGAATACACCGTCTCTCCTCTTAGTAGCGACTTTAATGAGAAGCACTTGCTCACATTGTATATTACGGGTTACGACCGTCCACTGGAGTCCAAGAGACCGGCCTCCCGGACGAGCTCGCGGCTGTCGTGGTTCTCTAGCAGCGGCAAGAACAGTAGTATCGGCACCCCCCGCTCCGAGGCCCCGGAGGAGGAGCTCCCCATGAAGATTATTCAGTCCTCCACCGTCGTCAACGCCACCGAGGAGTTCTTCGAGGCGGAGGAGGAGAACCTATTCCGAGACGCCGACCTCGCCCCGGAGGAGAGCGATGAAAGCGAAGAGGAAGAGGAGGAGGAGGAAGAAAGTGAAGAGGATGTCATCCACACCCCCAAATCAACCCGTAACAATGACTCATTTGGGTCGAGGGTGACGGAGAAGGAAAAGGTCGTCACACTGACGTTAAGGGCCATCAACTATGACACGTTTCGGATGGTCTCTCTACGGCTGCGACAGGCTCTCGTGCGCCACAAGCTATACTCCCCCCTCCACAAAGGTCTCCCGCCCTATGATCCTCGTAACGGTATTGCCTTCGCTACCATCCCTCTGCACCTTCGCCACGTCTTTCGTCGTTTGAATGACGTCGTCTTTTACTCCTTCCAGTCCGGTCACGTGGTCTACCTCCGAAATCAGAAAGAGGTGCGGGGGCTGAATGGGTATCTGTGTATCACCCACGACTCCATTCTACAGCTCCAGGACGACAGTAAGTGCCCCCGTTGGCTAGATATTGAGGACATTACGGGTATCGATTATGTCTTGCAGGGCAGCCACTCCTTCGTCGCCGTCCTCTCGGTCGCCCCTTACCCCGACTTTGTCTTTATCCCCACCTTTCCTGTCTACCCCTACTGCTCCACCTTCGACGCCGAGGAGGCGGTGGAGGGCATTGTGTATATGCTGCGGCGTCTGCTGATGCAGCGCATCCGGAGTGGGGAGGTGGTTTCCCTCCGCCTGGACCAGTACCCCGACCCCCAAGCCGCCGCGGAGGAGGCGGAGGAGACCGCGGTATACGATGAGATGTGCCATATTCGCAACCTGTCAGAGAAGTACACGGATGTCTTCCAGTACATTAGCCGCCAGGGGGCGGGCCGACCATTAGAGTGGAAGTGGGACAACTCCAAGACCCCTACCCGCTTCACCTACAAGGTCGAGCTCGCCGAGGCGCTCAAGCGGGAGGAGGAGAACTCCTCCCCCGAGGACAGCGAGGACGAGCGCCACCGCCACGAGGGGGTGGTCCCCCACCACCGGCTCCAACCCAGCGGCAATGCCAGCATGATTGGCGACTCCTTCGCCGCGACGACGGTGGCGCAACTCCTCGCCGCCCCTTCCCAGTCCGCCGAACTGCGGGCGATGGACCGTCTGCGCCTCACTCGCTCCGACCGAGGGCAGCGACTGGCCACCGCACAGGCAGGGGAGAAGGGCCTCGGCCTGCCGCCCCGTAAGCCGACCTCGATCGGCCTCGTCCCGTCGTCCAAGGTGACCAGCTCCCAGCCCATCACTCCCCAGGTATTGCCGGTGGACAAAGGCCTCAAGGTGCGGCCGATGGACGAGACCGATCAGCTCAGCGTCGTCAGCAGCAACACCACCGAGGACGAGGAGGACGACGATGACGCCTTTGACAGTGAAGATATCGACGATCTGTTTGACTCGGCACAGCCTGGCGTCAAGGAAAAGGACGTTCAGGTCTCCGCGGCCAACAGCGATGATGACGAATTTTCTTAACCTTACCCATCAAAAAAATAATATTATAACATTACCATACCCTTACCGTCGTGACTGCTTTTTTCTTAACATTCAAAAAAATATTTATATAGTATTAATATTATTGCTGTTGTACCACTCACTTCACTCCTCTGTATTCGAAAAAAAGAAACAAACATATTCAAACAAAAATTATTGCCTTCACGGGCTTCACTAATCACAAAAAAGTATAATTTTTCTTTTAATGTTTGTTTGATCATTTGAGTATTATTTCCCTTTTTATTTTTAATTTTTTTGTTTGATTTTTTTCCCTTTTCATTTTTTGTTTTACTTTAGAAATCTGGTAGAAGCACTCGAAAGATTTTCAATGTACTTTACCTACGCCGAGAAACAGGGGAACTTTTTCAGCGACTGGAAATTGAGGCAAGTCGCCTTTGACTGCTCTCGGCGGTATCTGTACTACTCTGGGAGTTCCCTCACCGAAAGCGAAATCGCCCCTCCCAACGATGTCGCCGTAGGGGAGCAGTACTTGGCCTCTCTTAAGCAGGGGTCGGCCACCAACCCTCAGTCCCCTACACTATCGAACAACAACCGTCAGGGGAGCTCGCAGACCTCTTTCCAAGACGCGTCAGGACAGGCTACCTGCAACATGGCTTCCCAGTGGAAGCGAAAGGTAAAGGTGACCGCGATTATTTTGTTAGCAAAAGAATCGGTAGTGATCCCCGACATACACGCGAGAGAAAAGGATTTTTTTCATGTAGAGATTCAAGGCGAGAGCCGACCGCTCGTCAGCGGGGAGCGACCCCCGCCAGGGCCTCTTCTGTGCCCCTCTACAGGGTTTGCGGGTGACGTGGGGCGGATGAATATCAGTAACGAAGAATACCTCCGCGATCCCTATTTTCTCTCTGAGCTGTATGAGAATCTGCGCCTTCGGTTTCAGGAGATCAAACACGAGAGGGAAAGGGCGGCGGAGGAGAGGGGCGAGACTCTCCCCGAGTCGACGATACAGACGTTAGAGTCCCCGAGAGGACGGGGCACTTCGGGTCCGAAGGGGAGTCATGTGAATTTTGTGTTGCGGTTGAGAAGCGAGTATGAGTTCCGCCGTTTCTGGTACACGGTACAGACGGTCTTGGGCTACGACAAGCTGGTCGGCCGCCCCTACCGTGGCCTCCCCCCGTACGACCCTCGTAACGGTATCGTCTTTGCGCAGATCCCGATGCCCATGTGGCACACCTTTAAGGAGCTCGATAAGACCGTCATTTACACCTTTCTCCGATGCGATCTATTTGGGCGGAATAAGGACGGTGAGCTTATGATACTCCTTCACAACGTCTATCTCTGTCTGACGCATGAAATGCTTTATATTATGCGGGACACGGGTAACATCCCCCGCTGGGTCAAGATACAAGAGGTGCGGCACTTTTACTACAACAGCACCTGCCACCGACCCTTCCTCGCCTTTGTCTCCGACCCCGGCACACCGGACATCGTCGTCATCCCCCAGCCCCCCTTCTTTGGGGAGGTTTCTATTAAATACTTCAATCGTAGTCTGGCGGTGCTGCGGGTGGTGTCCGTCATGAAGGAGCTGTGCTTTGGCTCCATCGATGTGCGCCGCGTGACAGAGATCAAGGAGAACCACGACCCCTCTGTGGGGACCTTTATCGAAAACTTTGAGCGCAAGACCAACACCCCTCTCGTCTTTGAGCCCCGCCCTGGCTACTTCAACGGTATGGACTGTCCGATCCCGAAGGAGCAGCTGGCGGAGGTGTGGCGGGAGGTGCAGGAGATGTACACTGGGCGGGACCAAGAGGTGCTGCGGCAGTCCGCCATCCCCCTCTACACCAACTACGCCAACGAGGCCCCTCTGACGACGGAGCAGATGGCGCTCATCTCCCGCCGACTGGCCAGGGAGCGGAGCAGCAATTATGACGTGGTCGGGATGACCTACGGCGAGACCCAGGAGCTCGCCCAGCAGCTCGAGCAAGGCGTCCTCGCCCACTCCCCCGCCGTCCCCCTTCCCAACGCCGCCAATAACAGCTCCTTTAGTCCCAACTTCAACACTAGTTTCGCCTTCGCGGTGAGTGCGCAGTCGGCCTACGGTAACGCCGAGGCGCGGTATCTGACGCAGGACGACATGGCGTCTAGCTATGTGGCGAAGCTGCCAGAGGTGATTGTGGACCACCACACCGTACTCGCCGCCTCCGTCGCCGACAACGCTGGTCGACCGTCTAGGGTGGAGCCCGAGTTTAGCGTGCAGGACGTGATCAACCATAGTTTCACCATGTACAGTCATAGTCTAGCAAAGAAGCAGCACACCCCACTGGAGGACGAGAGGGTAGGGTTAGACAAGGGGAAGAGGGAAAAGCATAGCGATCCTATCGACAGTTTGGAGACGTGATACTACTAATCTTTCATATTTTTGTTACTGTAGAAAACGACTCTTTATATTCTTGATTTCCGTCCTTTATTTTTCATTCTCTTCCGTTTTTCAATGAGTGCTGCTTTGAATTTCTGATTGAGCTCAAGCGCTCCTTTCATTTTCTCCTCCATTTCCTCTCCTTTTCTCCATTAGGTACTTAACTAGCGAAAGGAGTATTTTTCACATTGTTTTTCATTTATTTTTACAGTATATTTCATTGATAACGTATTATAGCTTTTTTAGACATGTTTTTTACATATGGGGAAAAGCAAAAGGGCCGAATTTTCGGGGAGTGGCAGATGCGGGAGTTGGCCTTTGATTCCATGCGGCGGTATCTGTACTACTCCGACAGCGATCTCCCGCCCTCCGCGTGCCTAGAGACCCAGCCCTCCACCCACGTCTCCCCCGCGGCCTCCCCCACCGGAGGGGTGGGCGGCTTCCCTAGCACCGATGTCAGTCGGACTTCCGCGAATCTGAGTTTTGCGAAGGGCGCCGACCCGACCAAAATTCCATGGAAGGCGAAGATCAAAGTCGATGAGATTGACATTGTAGCCGTGCTGGACCACTACCCCGCCGAGGATCCCTCTCACCACGTGCTCGATTACTATCAGGTGTACATTGGGGGGGAGCTGAGGCCGCTCGCCCACAGTGAGACCCCCTCCCCCGGCCCCCTTCTCTGCGCCTCCGCCGGCTTCGAGGTCGCACCGGACCGATTTAGCGAGGACAACACCGAATACATTGAAGATCCGTTTTATCTGAGGGAATTATACGAGGCACTGCGGGATCAGTTCCGGGATATGAAACGGGAGAGAGAACAGCTGGAGCTGACCACCGGGAAAAAGAAAAAGTACCGCTACATGACGTTAGAGTCCCCTCATAGGAGTAGTGGGTTTTCGCTGAAGAGCTCGCGCGTCCGACACGCCTTTCGTATGAGAAGTGAGTACGAGATGCAACGGTTTTACTATGTGGTGAAGACGGTACTGGGGTATGACAAGTTCTGCGAGCGGCCCCTCTCCGGCCTCCCGCCCTATGACCCGCGAAACAACCTGATCTACGCCTACGTCCCTCTTCCTGTTTACGACACCTTCAAGAAGATGAACCAGTGCGTGTTTTACACATTTGTGAGGGGCTCTTGCATTGGGAGGGCGGCGGACAGCGGGGAGCTGACCACCACCGTGAACGACTGCTTCCTCTGTATCTCTAACGAGTCGATTCTGGTGCTGCGCCCGACCGGGACGATCCCGATGTGGGCCCAGCTGAGGGAGGTGCACAGCTTTTACTACAATGACAGCTGTGATGTGCCGTACATTGCCATTCTCACCGACCGTGGTCCTCCCAACATTATATTTGAGCCCAAGCCTTCTCCCTACATGCAGCCCACCAACTCCACCTCCACCCCTCTCATCGACGTCCGTCGCATCTATAATGTGGTGAAGGGGGGCTGCTTCCAGTCCGTCCACGTCCGCCGTGTGATTCAGTGCGAGAGGGCGACAGAGGAGAGCGCGACCGCCTTTACCAACGCCTATGAAGCAACGCACAACACGACACTGAACTTTAAGTTTGAGCTTGGCTACCCCAGTGGCGCCGCCGACTGTCCGTGGCCCAAGGAGGACCTCATGGCGATCTGGCAGGATATGCGCACCCTCTACGCCACCCGCGACCGCAACCCCGACGGACAGGCCGCCATTCCCATCTATGAAAACAACACCAACAACCCCGAGATCCAGCGAGACCAACTCCCGGAGCTGTCGCGCCGCCTCGAGCGAGAGCGAACGGCGATGAACGACATCGTTGGTCTCGCCTACCAAGAGGTGCAGTCCGCCCTCTCCCGCGCTCAGAGTCTGCAGAACATCAGTGCGATAGGGGCCTCGCCGGAGGGGACTGGAATGCCACGACGGCAAAGTGTGGCGAACGGCATGATCTCCCTCAACGCCTCTCGGACCCGCCGTGGGGACTCCTCCGTGGAGGACAGTCAGGCCAACAGCCACTTCGACCCCATTGAAGCCCCGCCCAGCGCCTCCCCACTGGGGGACGACGACAGCTCGCGGAATGAGGGCATTGACAACTTTGAGTTTGCTGACAGTTCAGACGAGGATGAGAGCCCGGAGGGAGGGGAAGACGGCGAGAACCACCTCAACCCCTACAGCGTCAAAGGGTCCCGCTATTTCACCGCGGATGAGCTGCGAAACGACGCGTCCTCGCAAGAGGTCATTGTGGAGAATCACAGTGTCGTCGAACCCTCCGCCACGAAACGCAAAGAGCGAAAAGTATCTGTTACCACCTATCCCAAGTTCGCCACATCATAAAGACATCCTCTCTGCAATTTTATGTAGCGCTTCTTTGGTTGTCCTCGCAACCAACTGTTTCTTTTTTTCATAATTATTATTTCCCCTTGTTTTGTTCATCGAACACCAACCCAAAACGAAAAACGATTATTTTTGTCTTTTACCATTTCTCTTGTATTGCTTCTATTTGAGTGTTTTGTTTTCCCATGGTTCTATTTTTCTGTTTAAAATGTAAAGTAGTTCCCTCATTCTATTTCCCCCCTCTCTTTCCTTCTCAACATTTCAGTATTTAGTAAACCAGCTAGATGTTCTACACCTACGCCGAGAAGCAGTCCAACTCCTTTCTCAGCAGGTGGGAACTACGGCAGGTGGCCTTTGACGCCACCCACCGCTACTTGTACTACTCCTCCAGCGACCTCAAGGAGACTACCACAGCGGAGGTGGAGCCGCTTCCTTGGGCGGCCTCGGAGGTGATGTCCCGCAATAGAAATTCCTCTGGCTCCTCTCCCGTGATCCCCACCAACGAACTCACCCCCTTCGGCACCCAGCGCCGCGTCTGCGTGCATGAGGCCCCCGTACAACCTAGCAAACCCCACGAAATTGAGTGGAAACGAAAGGTAAAGGTGACCAATATTAACTTTGTCGCTGTCGAAAAGCAGTTTAGTGTGACAGATCCACACTTGAAGGAATTCGACTTTTATCAGTTACAAATCATAGGAGAGGAGCGGCCGCTGGCGACAGGGGAGATACCCCCCGCCGGACCCCTCCTGTGCCCCTCTGCCGGTCTGTCCGGCCTCCCGGATCGCATCCGAGAGGACAATGAAGAATACATCCGCGACCCTAACTTTCTCAAGGAGCTCTACGACAGTATCCGAGAGCTGTTCCGGCAGCTCAAGGCGGAGCGGGACCGACTGGAGGCGAGCGGGGCGGACATGAGCGCTTACGATAAGAACACACAGACCATCCCCTCTCCCCGCTCTAGCAAGGGCGGAAAGCGGCGGGAGTTTATTCTGCGGCTGCGGAGTGAGTATGAATGTATTCGGTTCTACTACACCGTGCGCACTGTGCTGGGGTACGACCGACTGTGCATTCGTATGTTTAGAGGACTGCCGCCGTACGACCCGAGGAATAATCTGACCTTCGCGACGGTGCCCATGACGCTGTGGAGCAACTTTAAAATATTAGATGATGTTGTGTTTTACACGCTAGTCCGGGGACACATTCTCGGCCGAGACTCTAGAGGGGAGCTCAACCTCGCCGTAAAGGATGCCTACTTGTGCATCACCCATGACATGGTGCTGATCCTGCGAAGCACCGGTAGTATTCCGAGATGGATTCACCTCAAGGACATTAAGGCGTTTTACTACAATCACAAGTGCTTCCAGCCCTACGTCGCCTTTATCGGGGAGCCAGGGAGAGCGATCGATCTCATCTTTATCCCTCAGCCCCCCGCGTATGGGGAGATTGCCATCGCGCAGTTCAACCCGTTAGTAGAGACCCTTCGCATTCATCGCATCCTCTACGGCACTTGCTTCTCCTCCCTCACCGAGGCCCGAAAGGTGATCCACATGAACTACACCCCCGAGCCCTCTGTCCGTAGTTTCGTCGAGGTGTACGAGGACACCGTCGGCCAACGACTCAACTTTGATAACTTTCTGTCCTCCGCGGCGGCCGGGATTAGCTGCCCCCTGCCCAAGCTGCAGCTGGCGGAGGTGTGGCAGCAGGTCAACGGGGTGTACCAGCAGAACAGAATCGCGATGGACAACACCGTGATCCCCTTGTACAAGAACCACACCAACGACATCACCTTCACCGGGGACCAGCTGACCTATCTCGAGCGGCGGTTGGCCCGGCAGCGCACCTCGGAGAGGGACATTGTCGGCGTCTCCCTCAGTGAGGCCCAGCTAGAGGTGGAGGGGGTGTCCCGCTCGCACTCCCGCCATGTAGACCCCTCCACCCACTCCAGGAGCAACCATGAGGCCTCCTCGCCCAGTCTCGACACGAGCGCCAGGGAGGCCGCCCACCCACAGGAGAGCCCCGCCGTGCCGAGAGAGGAATTTATCGAGCAGAACTTGCAGACCCCTTTCATCCCCACCGACGGACCGCAGGGCGAACACAGTGAGACGGAGAATATGAGTTTTGGGAGCTTTAGCAGTGTGCAGTACGCCGTCGCGAATAACCGCTACATCACACGCGAGGAGCTCAAAGACATGAAGGAAAATGAGGGAGACGTGATTGTGGAGCACCATGTCCTTGTCTCTGGTAACACCCCCACTGGTGCCCTCGAGAAGAGAATACAAGAGTTCTTCCCCCCTTCCGCCGCCGCCGCCGCCGAGCTTAATATTAAGGCCGCTATCAATGAAAGTTTCACCGCCCTGCAGGGCTCCCCTCTCTATCAAAAATCCATCGGCGCCATGAGGGAACAAAATGACCACACCAACCCTCAGCATTTGGAGTCTTGACATCTTCTACATTAGGAATCTACATTTTATTATTTATTGTTACTTTTTCTTCTTCTTAAAAAACAAAAAATCAAACAAATACCATTTTTCATCTGTTGTAATTATACCATTTTTATTCTTGAGCCCGAGTGATTTAGCAAAGAATTTCCCTTTTTTTTTTGTACACAATTCCGTTAACCCCCTTTCGTTATCATTCAGGGCTATAACCTGCGCTTCCTATAGTTAACGCTTTTTTTTTTTCTGTTAGTTGTACTTTTCTTCTTCTATTTCCTCTTTCACACTTGACGATAACTTTCATCATTCTCCCCCCTCCTTTCTTTTTGTTTCTGTTGAAATAACAAAAACAACAGAGAAAGCTAGTAGTGCGTGACACCCCAACTAGCTACCATATTATAATAGAGTGGGGGTCACCGTCTCGTATGTATTATATTCACTGCGAGAAGCAGACCAATGGCCTCTTCGGCACCTGGGGGGCTCGCATGATGGCCTTCGACAGCATGCGCCGCCACCTCTTCTACAGTAGTACCATTCGGAAAGGGGAGTCGCCGCGGTGGAAGGCCAAGATAAAGGTAGACAAGATAGTGCAGGACGCGAGGGAGCGGGTGCTGTACCTCGGGGACCTGGTGAACGAGAAGGATCTCTACGTGTTGGAGGTCATGGGGGAGAGTCGTTCTCTCTCTCCCAATGAGGTCCCCGCCGCAGGGCCTCTTCTCTGCGACTCCACCGGCCTGGAGCCCATCCCAGGGCGCTTCTCCTATGAGAATGAAATGTACGTCAAGGACCCCTTCTTCCTCACCGAGCTCTACGAAGCCCTACGGAACCAGTTCATTGAGCTGCGAGAGATGCAAGGCATCACCGCAGAGACCGCCAACTCGGAAGAAAACAAAAAGAAGATCCTCACGCTGCAGTCCCCCAAAACCAAGCACGATAAGTCATCAAGGGTGCGTCATGTGTTTCGGTTTCTAAACGAATATGACTTTAGGCGGTTTTACTTTGTCGTTCAAACGGTGCTAGGATACGACAAGCTGAACCCCCGCCCCTACCGCGGCCTCCCTCCCTATGACCCCAGAAACGGCGTCTTCTTTGCCCACATCCCCCTCTACGCCTGGCACACCTTTAAGGCGTTGAATAAAACCTGCTTCTATACCTTTCTCCGGGGCAGTATCACCGGAAGAGACAACAGTACCAAGGAGCTGACGGTGGCGATGCGTGGGGTGTTTCTGTGCATTACGTTTGACATGGTGCTCATCCTACAGGACACCGGCTCTATTCCCATTTGGGTCCGACTGGTGGACGTGAAGGAGTTTCGCTTCAATGCCTATTGCAATAATCCCTTTTTAGCCTTTATCACCGATCCAGGGGTGCCGGATATTATTTTCATCCCCCAGGCCCCTGTGGTGGGTGGGTACGCGTCCAAGAATTTCGACGCCACACTAGAGACCCTGCGAGTGCAGAAGCTGCTGCATGATATCTGTTTCGGCTCTCTTAGTGTTCGCCGTGTGATCAAGATCAAAGCCACCGTCCAGCCCTCCATCAAAGGGTTCGTCGATCGTTATGAAAAGAAGCACAACACCGATCTCATCTTTCACATTCCCAACTACGCCGGCGCGATGGCGGGCCCTCTCCCGCAGGAACACCTCGCCGCCATCTGGGAGGACGCGGAGCGGATCTACGAGCAGCAGGACCACACCGTCGCCCAGCAGTCCGCCATCCCCCTCTACGCTAACAGTCAGAACGACGCCCTCCCGCTGAGTCGGGTGCAGCTACAGGCCATCGCGCGACGGCTCTATCAGGAGCGACGGTACAACAACACGATCTCGGGGATGGGGGTGGACGAGGCGCAGTCGATCGCGGAGCGGGTCCGTCCCACCGGGTCGCAGTCCACCCCCCACCGCTCCATGAACGCTAGTCTGCGGTCCTCCACCATCGCCCCTTCCTTGACCAATAACTCTCGGCTGCTCTCACCCCAATCCAGGAGCGCAAACCTTACTCACAGTTCTCCCTCCGTCTTGGCGCCCAACTTAGTGTCCTCGCCGCCGGTGGAACACGAAGAGGAGGCCCCCCTCCCATTGAACAATTGCAGTTTTAACTTTAATGTGAGTTTTGCGAGCGATGGGGTGCTGGGGAACCAGAGCTTCGCTGGCTATGTGGTCCCGGGGGCGCGGTACATCACCAAGGAGGAGGTGGACCAGGGCGAGGCGGGGCATGTGGAGGCGGACCACCATCAAGCCATACAGAGCGCCTCCTCTACGAAGGAGGTGGTACCGGAGATTCTGCAGACAGAGACGCCGCTCTGCAATGTGCAGCCGACGGAGTGGGATATCGAGTCTCTCGTCAATCACAGCTTTTCTCACGCCCCTATCCCGCTGGAGGGGGTACTGGCCAGTCCGGTTAGCACCGGCAGTGTGAAGAGTGCCTGGTACCGCTCCCCTACCACGGCGGGCCCTAGCACGAGAGGAGAGGGGGTCGTGCCGGTGTTCCATGCACCGTCGGTCACACAGAGTAATGGCCACGCCACTGCAGAGGAACAGGAAAAGAGCCGCGGAGGGGACACAATGGAAACCACGCAACGATACGTTGACCCGAATGAGTTGGAGACGTGAGGAGATTTGAAATATTTACATAAATTATTAATTTTTATATACTTTCTTTGTATAGTATTAATTCGAATACTCTTTTTTTTTATCTTTGCTTTATGGTTTCTTTGTAACATTTTTATAATTCGCGATTATACAACGAAACGCCCTTAATCTTAACTTTCTCTACCGTTCATATTTCTTTCGTATATATTTTTGATAATGTGATTTTCTTTACGATATGCCTTTCAGTAAAAGGAAACCATTTCCTTCTCTCTTACCAGATTAATTATTATTACTATAAAGTACCGCACCCCCATTATGTATTACGCCGTGGCGCAGTGCAAGACCAAGGGCTGGTTCAGCTCCTCTTGGGAAAAGTGTGTGATCGGCTTCGACGCCGAGCGCCGTTATCTCTACGCTTCTAAACCTCTCAAAGAGAAGTTTTCTCTCTCAACGGGCACTGTGGAGTGGAAGGGAAAGTACAAGGTTGCCTCCTTCTCTCTCCCCGCTAAGGAGGAGGGCTCTCTGCCAGAACAGCTCTTGGAGGTGGACTTTCTGACGGAGAAGCGCCCTTTAGACTCCTCCTCTCTGGACTTGGCTAAACTAGAGGAGAGCTCTCTTCTCTGCCCCTCCACCTCGCTGAAGGTCCCTCTCTCCCGCTTCTCTCCCTCCAATGAGGATTACCTAAAAGATCCCTTCTTTCTCTATGAGCTGCACGAGGCGTTGAAGGACCGCTTCACCCGACTCTCCCGTGAGAGGCAGACCGCGAGGGACGCCAGTGGGGGCGGCAACCCCTCCGCCTCTTCACCGGAGCAGCCCCACACCATCGTCTCTCCTCGCCCCTCCAAGAAAGAAGACAAGGAAAGTTCCTCCTATTTGTTCTCCATCCGTTTCCTAGAAGAGTATCAGTACCGTCGATTCGTTTATGTGGCGCAGACCGTGCTGGCCTATGACGGGCTGATGAAGAAGCCCCACATGGGCTACCCCCCGTACGACCCACGGAATCTACTGAGCTACGGGTATATTCCTCTGAAGCAACAGCGACAGTTCCGCGAGCTGGAGAGAAGCGTCTTTTATCTCTTCACCAGTGGTTGTCTGATGGGACCGAGAAATAACGCGACTTGTGAGATGATAGAGAAGAACGTCTCCCTCTGTCTCACACACGACTACGTCGCCGTCTTTCGCTCCACTGGGGAGGTCATCAGGTGGATCAACCTGTGGCACTTGGAGTCCTTTCACTACAATGAGGCCTGCGGAAGGCCTTACGTGTGCTTTCTGGTGGACCGACAGATGCCCAACGTCGACTGCCCGATGGACATCCTCTTCCTCCCCACCCCATCCCCCGAGTCCCCTGCCAGCTTCGACAGCGCGACGGAGGTGTGTAGGGCGCGGCACGTGGTGGGCGAGCTGCACTCGGGGCTGATGGAGGTCCGCCGTGTGGTGCACATGCAGAAGGCCCCGCAGGAGACCGCCCAGGCCTTTGCCAATCACTTTGCCAAGACGCACGACGGACAGACCTTGCTGACCGCACCCCCCTCCACCTCCCCTTCCGCGGTCTACGAGACCGTCCTCAGCGCCTGGCAAAAGAGGCGGCAGGCCCTGCAGGCTAACCAGGCCGACGCCGGCACAGTCCCCGCCGTCCCGCTGCATGTGGAGGGCAACAGCGCCCTCAACCACCTTACCCAGCGGCAGCTACAGGAGATCAATGAACGGCTGCAGGGGGAGCAGAATCTGACCTATGAGGAGGCCTTGGGGAGGTGAACTACTTATAATATCGTTTTTTTTTTTCTAATTGCTTAACGGTCCTATTTGTTTCTTTGTTTCCTGATGTTTTCTTGTTCCTTTCCACTTCTGCATCTTCTCTGCTAACTATGACTATATCACTCTTCTCTTTTCTCTTCTCTCTTCCTCATTTTATAGAAGCCCATATATTGTTGGCTTTACTTTTTTTTTTTATTCCTTTAGTGTCACCGCTGAAAAACCATGTTTTTTACAGCGGGAGACAAATTCTCGGGAAAAGTATTTGGGGACTGGGAGACGCGACTCATCGCCTTTGACTGCTCTAGACGTTACATGTACTACTCCGAGGCGGTGAGTTACCCACCCCACTTTGAGTACCACATAGACGCCGATAACTACTGCGGCCAAAAAGCCAAGTGGCGGAAAAAGTTTAAAGTTACCGCCGTCCGCTCTCTCACCGTCGAGAGACGGGTAGCCTACTCTAGCGCGACCTTTGTTCCTCAGGATTTACTTCAGTTGGAGTTTGAGGGAGAGGAGAGACCGTTCAGCAGCGGCGAGATCCCCCCCGCTGGCCCTCTGCTGCACCCCACCACCGACCTCTCCCCCTACGATAAGCGTCTCTACGCCCTCGGCAACGACGACTTTCTTAAAGACCCGTTTGGGCTGATTGACCTCTATCAAGGACTGCGCGACCTCTTTGAGGAGATTAAGCGGGAGCGAGAGATCAAGATCGCCTCCGCGGCGAGGGAGGGAAAACAAATAGACTACCCCGACACCGCCACCTATCAGTCCCCCCGTGGGGCGGACAATAAAAACAGCTATGGTAAGACGGTCAAGGCCGTTTTCCGCTGTCGAGACGAACGCGAATTCCGTCGTGTGTGGTATGTCGTCCAGACCGTTTTAGGCTATGACAAGTTTGTCCTGCGCCCCTACCGTGGCCTCCCCCCGTACGACCCTAGGAACGGTGTTGCCTTCTCGCACATCCCGATGGCACTGTGGCATGAGTTCAAGGCCCTCGACTCGGCCGTCTTTTACTGTTTTACCACCGGCGATGTGGTGCGGGCGTCACCGGACTGCACCGAGGCTCAAATTCTCCTGAAGAATGTGGCCATGTTCATTACCCACGACACGGTGTACTTTATGCGTAACAGTGGCACTATCTCCCGCTGGATCCGTCTCTGCGATGTCAAAACCTTTCACTACAATATTACGAGTGGGGAGCCTTTTGTGTCCTTTATCTGCGAGCGACCAGTCCCCGACACCGTTTTTATCCCAAAGAAGGACGATGAGTTCAAACGCGATTTGTTAATTAATTTGGACTTTCACGCCAACTTGCAAGTGCAGCGGATCCGTCGTGTTATCCATGACAGCTGCTTCGCCTCCCTGAGCGTGCGACGGGTGTTTAAGATGGAGGAGGTGTGGGACCACACCCCGATTGGGTACCTCAACCGAATGAAGAAGTCGGGAATGGAGCTGTGCATGATGCCGGGCCAGGGGTTTAGCTACACGATTAACTGCCCTCTACCAAAGGAGCAGCTGGCGACGGTGTGGTTCGCGGTGCAGGCCCAGCTACGGGCGATCGGCCGTCTCCCCAACTCCGCCGCCATCCCGCTCTACGGCTCCAACGCCGCGGAGGTGCACCTCAGTGAGCTACAGCTCCAAACCGTCGCTAACTATCTGGAGGAGCGACGAGAGAGTGGGAATGATATTGTAGGCATGTCTCTAGAGGAGGCACAGCGGGTGACGCCGGGGGTTAGTAACACCAACCGCTCTCAGATGAGCACCCCCACCTCTGGGGCCTCCCCTGGCCCCTTTAGTAGCACCCACAGTGTGGACCAGCTCCGTACGCCACAGCTGGAACTCACGCGGTCCAAGAAGAAGGAGAGGGGCGCCGCAGAGGATAGCGGAGAGGAAGTCGTCTACGCAGAAGGAGAGCAAAAGTACTACACCGAGAGTGATCTGAAGGAGCACCCGGTGCAGGGGGTGATCAAGGAGGAGCACGTTGTTATGCCAGAGGACACGGAAACCCCCTTTGAGTTCCAACCCCACCTGAACGATATATTAGCGCAGAGTATGGAGTTTTACTTCCCTGACAAGCTAAACGAAAAGGGCGTTAAACCTGCTGTTCCCCGCTCCCCGGCTGCTGCCCCCAAAACATCACATATCGACCCTACTAAACAAGAACTGTAGTACTGTTGTAAGAATATTCTTGACTAAACAACCTTTTTTTAATTTGTGTTCCATTCCGTTTCTCTTTTTTCTTCTGTGGTTTTACTACCTTTGAGCACACTGTTTTCACTCTCCCCACTCCCTAAAGGACATTACCTCTATCAATATGAGAGCCAATCGTCTGTGGCGTGCCGCCGCACCAGAGTTTATTCAGGTGAAAGACTACGACCTCGTGCGGGTCATCACTCTCAGCCGCGTTAAAGGCCTTAACTCGCTGAGTTTTGAGATGTTGGACGATCTACGAGAGGCGGTGGTGACGAAGCCGCACCCTACTCCTAACGCTCTTACTGTTGTCAAGTCCTCCACCCCCAAAGCGTTCAGCACTGGCGGCGACGTCATCCAGCAGACCTCTGGCGATGTCTCCAAACTACTGGGCAAGTGGTCGTGCATTCAGGGACTGACGGACTATCAGATTCTCATCTCCAGCGCCCCTTTTGTGAGTTTGCTGAATGGGTATGTGATGGGCGGGGCGGCGGGGTTGGCGTTCAACGAGCGCTACCGTGTGGCCTCGGAGACCACGCAGTTCGCGATGCCAGAGTGCACCATTGGTTTCTTCCCCAATGGTGGCGCCTCCTGGATGCTGCCGCGGATCCCCGTGAAGGGCTTGGGGCTCTACTTGGCGCTGACCGGGGCCCGACTGAAGGGGGCGGACAATGTGCACGCCGGCCTCGCCACCCACTACGTCCCCTCGACCAGCATGGAGGCGCTGGAGAAGGCACTGGTGGGGCTGAAGGATCTGTTTCAGTTACCGAATGTGATCTCCTCCTTCCAGCAAGAACTTCCCGGTCTGTCCTTGGAAAAGGAGCTGCCGGTGCTCGAGAAGGCTTTTCACCTCACCCCCGACACCTCCATCGAGGGCATCCTGGAGACCCTGAAGGGCTGCGAGGAGAGCTCCCCTCTGGCCAAGAGTGCCCTGTCGGTGATGCAGACCAGCTGCCCTCTGTCCCTCAAAGTGACCCTGGAGCTGCACAAGCGCTCGCCCAAATGGAATGACTATTTCGAGGCCCTGGAGCACGAAATCTTCGCCGCCCAGCGCATCACACAGGAGCCGGAGTTCAAGGAGGGGGTCCGGGCACTGCTGGTGGACAAGACCAAGGACCCCAAGTGGTCCCTGACACTGAAGGAGGTGACACCAGAGTTGGTGAACAGCTGCATGGGTACCACCAAGAAGGGCTTCTACGGCATTTATAAACCGAAGGACGGTGTGATTCAAGACATCAAGTCCCTCAAGTACGGCATTATTGCCTGAAGGGGCGGGACAGAGGGGAGATTGTTGGCTTTACTTATTAGCGATTGAGCGAATTTTTGTTTCTTTTCCTAATTACCATTCGCTCTACCACGTTAGGAGAGTTGCTTTAGTGTTCTGAATCATACTCCCCCCCTCGCCCCTCTCAGCCCAATGCACTTTATTAGAAAAGGCACTATGGTGGCGCTATGCCCACTGTCCTCCGCCCGCCGCTGCAGTGGCGGCCCTCTTCAACTGAAGGTCACCTACCCCAAAGCCCCCGCGCCCATAGAGCTGACCGGTGACGAGGGAGAGAGTCTGATGGAGGTGATAAAGGCCGACGACAGCATCCCAATGGAGGCCTGCTGCGGGGGGATGGCCAAGTGCTCCACCTGCCATGTACTGCTGAAGGAGCCTTTTCTGTCTATCGCGAATAAAACGTCCCCGCCGACGAACTTTGAGCTCGATGTGCTGGACCGGTGTGGGAACGCGTCGGATGCCTCTCGGCTGTCGTGTCAGATCTACCTAACGGCGGAGATGGACGGCATGTCGGTGGAGATTCCAGATAATGTGAAGGACGTCCGCTTTTCTCGTTAAACGTAGATTGTCCTTTTTTTATTTTTCGGTGTGCACTTTAGTGACTTTTGATTGCGCCTCTTTACAGCTGCCGCTCAAAACACCTCTCCTTTCTCTTTCTTCCTCCATTTCCAGTCCTCATAAACATGTGGAGGCAAATCCATATTTTATCCCCTCTACGGCTCTCACGGCACTTTTTGTTGACTCCTCACAAAGTGAAAGTGACAGTGAACAGCGGAGGGAAAAAGGCCTACACCGCCTCCTACCCCGTCGGCTCGAACCTGATGGAGTGCATCCGCGACGACGGGGCCTCACCGGTGGATATGCAAGGCATCTGCTGTGGCACGCTGGAGTGCTCCACCTGCCATGTCTACCTCGAGGGACCGTGGTTCGACACGGTGGGGAAACTCTGCCCGGTCAGCGAGAGGGAAGAGGACTTGTTAGATGGGACTTTACAGTTTAAAGAGAAGGCGTCCCGACTGGCCTGTCAGGTGGTGCTGACGGAGGAGATGGATGGACTAGAGCTCGCCGCCCCCAGCGCCACGCGGGACCTCCGCTGGAAACAGGTGCTAGAGAGGGCGAAACAGGCCCGAGAGAAGAAGTAAGAGGGAGAGAGAGAGAGAATACTTTTCTGCTGTTTTACAGATGACAACAAATTGAATTCTTTTAGAGATCATGAAGTATTCATTGTTTCGCCTACGCTCTTTCTCTCCCTTTTCCCATTTTTAGTAAATATTACACACGGATGCTCCGCTTTTTTAATCAAGGTGCTATAAGACGGCTGGCGGCCGCCGCGGCGTACAGCACACCGGGGAAGGTAAAGGTGAATATCCGTACGCAGGACGGTACCACGGTGGACTTCGAGGCCAACGTCGGGGACAGTCTGATGACCGCTGTACGAGACGTGGCGAAGCTGGAGATGGACGGGGCCTGCGACGGCTGCATGCAGTGCTCCACCTGCCACGTCTACCTCTCCGAACAGTGGTTCAGCAAGGTGCCCAAGGCCAGCGAGGACGAGCTAGACCTGCTGGATAAGGCCCTCAGTGTGAAGGACACCTCTCGCCTCGCCTGCCAGATCGAGCTGACCGCGGAGATGGACGGTATCGAGGCGGAACTGCCCAAGGGCGTGGTTAATCTGTTAATGTAGGGAGGGATGCGGATTAGCTCTTCTATATCTGTTTTTATTATTATTCACTTATTATTGCGATTAGTTTTATTATTTCTTACTTCATTCGTTTTTTATTTTTAGCCTTCTAGTAGGAATCCATTCACTCTTCCAATTTTCTTGTGTTCCCTCGCTCTTTTTTAAACTGTCAACTAAGCTATTCGGAGAGTAAGCAAGAATACTTATTTTTAACCCTCTTCTTTTTTAAGGTGTAGTACATTTTTCCCTTTCCTAGTTTCTTTCTATTCCACAATGCGAGCGCTTCGTTTATTCACTTTCCCCGCCACCGTCCTACAGTACCGGTACGCCACTACCTCCCCTCTAAAGGTGAAGGTAAAGATCCACTCCGACGTGGATAAGGTGACCAAAGAGATTGAGGCCCCGGTGGGATGCACGGTGATGGAGGCGATTAGGGATATTGCCAAGCTCGACATGGAGGCCGCCTGCGATGGGACGTGTGCGTGTAGTACGTGTCACGTCATCATGACACCAGACAGCTACGAGAAGCTGCCCCAGCCCCCCTCCGAGGATGAGCTCGATATGCTGGACCTCGCCCCCAAGGTCAGCAAGACCTCGCGACTGGCGTGCCAGGTGACGCTGACCGCGGAGATGGAGTCGCTGGAGCTGACGATACCGGATGAGATGGAGAATCAAATGAGTGCTTGGTGATACCTATCCGCACTCTTCACAGATGAATTGTTCTTTGAGTCTTTTTTTTTTTTGTTGTTTGCCTCATCCGTCAGTGTCACTGGTGTTATTATGCCCAAACGTAGATATATTTAATCTTTCCTTCCCCTTTCTTCTCTTAGAACAAAAGTCTCTTCTACTATCCCTTTACAATCCCCATCCCATCAACATGAGTAGGTGTTACTATCTTATTCTGGCACTGTCCTTTCTGGTTTCGTTCACCTTTACCGATGTGACACTCTACAAGAAGCCGATTACCCTTTCCACCGCCTCGACCTCCATCCAGCTGAAGAATCTCGTCCCCCGCACTCTCTCTATCCAGCCCGGCAACCTCACCTTCAACGAGGAGGAGGCCTCCCTCTCCCTAGGGGAGCCGTTGGTGGCGGAGGGAACGGCGGAGGTGGCGGTGTCGCCGTCGACGGAATTTCAGACCTACAACGCCACCTTGGAGGTGGACGGCGCCCTGCAGCTCAACAAGGACCACGCGGTGGACGGGTGCACTTCGAACATCGTGTCGACCGAGTTCTGCAATCTCACGGCGGTGCTGACCCTTCACGAGGAGGCATCCATCAAGACTCCCCAAATGGTGTTTGACCTTTGTGACACCGTTGCCACCGCCATCAAGGACGGCCTCCAGCCGGAGCCCTTGGAGGACCCTCCGGCCCTCGGCGAGAAGGCCACCGTCCTCAGCTCCTCTGTGTACTTCTACACCCTTCAGGCAAAGGCGAAACTGTGGTCCCTCATAGGGGTGAAGTCCTCCGCCGAGTTTGTCTCGCACACCTCTATGCGACTGACGGTGGGGGCGCTCACTGACATTGAGGTGGATGTGGACACCGCTGTCTTTTCCTCCTCCTGGGGCCTCCGCATGCTGGGGACGCTGCTCTACACCGGCTACGACCTCATCAAGACCGCCCTCTCCCTGCCTAGTCTGGGGCAGTTCCTCTCCGCCACCGCCTCCAACGCCACGGACCACAACATCACCATTTCCGTCTCCGACAGCGACACTTTTCTGCAGGACTTGATGAAGAACAACGCTCAGTTGATCTTCAAGACGTTTATCCCCAAAGAGTCTAACCTCTCCTTTGACCTCGTCGCCGACGATCTGCAGTGCACCTTCTTTGGGGTGATCTGCACTGTACCCGCGGACGGCGGTATCCGTGTGATCAACACGCGCCTCCACGGTCTGGGGGATGCGGACGCCATCGCCTCTAAAGTGGTGTCACCATTTCTGGAGGGTATTTTGAACGATGTGGTGATGGACGTAATTACGATCCGCTCCTCCGAGTCGAATGGACGAGTGAGAGTGAGAACAATCTAAACCGTTCTTTTCTGTCTCATTTTTTTTTATTTTTTGGTTTTGTTGCTCTTCTTCCTTCTTTTCACGCCACATCGTTGAAAAATCTAAATCAAGATATCCAATATAGAGGACCTTTTATCTGGTCTGAGGCAAATCTTTTTTTTTTGTTCTTTAAACATTATTCCTTCCTTTCTTCTTTTTATTTCTGCCGAGTGTATAGACGGACACCATAATATATAGAGATGACTTGGGCAGTTTCTGATGAGCATCAAAATATGTTTTTTTTTTCTTTAATAATTAACACTAAGTAAATTGTTTTTTTTTTTTTTATTGTCAGTGAATGATGAAGGGAAAGGTAGAATACCTGTCCACACATTTTTGTTTCTTTGTAAAGAACGCTTTCTGTCTACCTCACCTTTTCTCTCTTTTCCTTTTCAGTATAGCAATGACCAGCTGTATAGTGGTAGGGGTGGCAGGCGCCTCGGGGTCCGGTAAGACCCGTCTGGCGGCGAACCTTCAGCGGCACATTGCCCAGCAGCACGGGAGTCCTCCGTCGGCGTGATCTGCGAGGACTACTACTACAAGGACCAGAGCCACCTCTCCTTTGGGGACCGGCTCCACACCAACTATGACCACCCCGACTCCATGGACCATCCCTTCTTGATTGAGCAGCTGCGGCGGCTGAAGGGTGGGGAGGGGGTGGAGCTGCCTCAGTATGACTACACCCAGCACACCAGGGCCGCCCACACCCTTCCCTTGACCCCGAAGAGGGTCATCATTGTGGAGGGGATTCTTCTCTTCTCCGATGAGGCCCTCCGAAAGGAGTTGGACTATTTGATCTTTGTCGACACCCCTTTAGATATCTGCTTTATCCGCCGGGCGGAGAGGGACATGAGGGAGCGGGGCCGCACGTTTGACAGCGTCGCCCGCCAGTACGAGGCCACCGTGAGGCCGATGTATCTGACTTTTGTTGAGCCCTCCAAGTACTGGGCGGATATTATTGTGCCTAGCTGGAGAGAGAACGACACCGCCGTCGGTCTGCTGCACTCCAAACTGTGCGAGCACCTTGCCTCCTAACGGAAGAGAAACATCGCAATAAAATTAATTCATAAATATTTTAGTAAATACTTGTGATCTGTGTTTATTTTTTTCACTTTTGAAGTCGGTTCCTCATTTCTTTTTTTTTTTTCTATTCCCCCCTCTTAGAATCCCCATCCCTCTATATTTAATTAAAACTATAGTAAATTTTACCGTTTTCTTTTTATCATTTTTATTAACTCTATTCCACCATGGACGTAAAATCGGAAATGATAGTTGTCCCCGTGCAAAAAAAGCGAAAGTTCACCGAGGACCTCACGACACGCTTCGTCTGCTTCGACCCCTCTACCCGTATGATATACATGAGCGATAAGGCGGAGAATGTGCACAACTGGAAGCACCGCATGCGTGTGTACGGTATCAGCGTGCAGAAGCGCGCCCAGTCGGTAGACTTCCGCAGTAGCGAGGCCAACGCACGGGATGTGTTGGTGCTAGAGGTGAACGGTGTCACCCACCACCGTCTGAGCGCCGACGCCGCGGGGCGGGTGGAGAACAGCCAGCTCCCTAACCTCGCAGACCACCCTAGGGACTATGTCGGCGGCGACACCGACCGCGCCTGGGGGACCTACGTCGAGGGCACCTACCTCAACCGCCCCTCCAACGACCCCGTCAACGTCACCGAGGATAAGTGTTTCTTTGATAAGGAAAGGTTCGACTGGGAGTTGCACTTTGACCAGTACGCCCCTTTCCACGACCTCTTCATGTGTGTTCGGGATGTGCTCATCGCCGACGGACTCCGCGAGACGGTGTACGGCGGTCTCCCCAACTCCGTCGACCCCCGCAACCACCTCCACTTCGCCGCCATCCCCCTCCACCTGGTCAGCGCCTTTGTCTCCCTGCGCGATGCGGTGGTGTACACGTGCGACCACACCGAAATGATAGGCTGCAATAACCGCGGCGAGCTCGGTGTGTGCATGAAGCACTGCTACGTCTGCATCACCGACAGTGATGTGCTGTTCCTCGCGGAGGATGGGACGGTGGGTCGGTGTGTCCCGCTGACGCAGTTGGAGGCGATAGAGTACAACACCGAAGGCAAACAGCCATTCGCCGCTTTCCTCACTAAGGGGAACTGTGCGGATGTGTTGGTGACGCCGGCCGATATGTTCAAGGCCAGCAGCGGCGCCTCTCCCTCCCTTCTGAAGGCGATGCCGTGGTGCAACCCCGCCAAGACGATCGAGGCTATGGTCTCTACGATAAAGACGGTGAGCAAGAAGGCGGGCGGCAACGACGACGACAGCTACGACGATGATTTGGATATTCTCGATGACAACAACAACGAGGCCAAGCCCTCCGAGGGCGGTGTGGTGGCCAAGTCGATCGGCGAGCCCTTCACCGACTACGCCGAGAGCTTCGCCGATGTGCACAAGCGCATCTTCAAGTGGCAGCCCCTCCCCGGGTATAAGGCGGCGACCCCGACGGTGCAGTTGGCGGCGGCGGTAGCGAAGGCGCACAATGTCGTCCTCCCCAAGCCGCAGGAGATCACGAAGCGGCCGCAGTTCAAGGAAATCTACCACCCCGTCATTCAGAGCACACCGACCAAGAAGGCCTCCGGTGACACCTCCATCCGTGTCCCCACCTCCAAGGAGATTTCCGGCATGATGAACCCTCTCCCAAAACGGTAATGACACATTTCATTTTTGTTTTTTCTGTCTTTAAATTATTATTATTATTATTTGGGATTTCCTAAATTTATATATATGTTTATTTGCCGAGATGGATTGGATTACTGTATGCATTTTGAATTTCATTGTTGTTTTTTTTGCCGCCAAAGATACTTTCATGTAAATTTCATTTGTTTTTTATTCTCTACTGACTTCCGTATGATTTTCTATGTTTGCGTACTATTCATTTCTATATTTTGTTCTTTTTTTCTATTAGTTTTTTTTTTTCTATCTTTTTCACTTTAGACCTTTTTTTTTTTTCAATTTAGAACCTTAGACCCCTAATTTCATTTTTGACAGAGTTTTTTTCATCTTCATTATTTCACTGAAAGATTTGAACATTAGATTTTTTTAATAAATAAAACGCCTATCATCAAACAATGATTCGTACCATGAACCGACCGGCGGAGCGCCACACCGGTGTGACCACGGCCGACCTCCCCAAGCCCACCTTCCAGCCCGGCTCCTATATTTATGAAATCGACAACAGCACCGGAACGGCTAACAAGTTCCGTGTGGGAAGGATGCTCGGCCGCGGCGGTTTCGCCAAGTGCTATGAAGTCTCCGACGCTAACGGATCGTACGCCCTCAAGGCCATCAACCGATCCTCGCTGGAGAAGCCCAAAACGCTTCAAAAGCTGCACTCCGAGATCGCCATCCACAAGAGGATGAAGCACAAGCACATTGTGAACTTTATGAGAACCTTCAAGGACCGCTATTATGTGTACTTTCTGTTAGAAAAGTGCGACTGCGGGACGCTGAATGACCTCATCCGTGTTCGTCCTCTGACGGTGGCGGAGACGCAATACGTGATGCTGCAGTGCCTCTCGGCCATGCAGTACATGCAGGAGAACTACGTCATCCACCGTGACCTGAAGCCGGGTAACATTATGATCGACAAGGACCTCAACATCAAGATTGGCGACTTTGGTCTCGCGGCGGAGTTGCAGTACGACGGCGAGCGGAAGCGGACCGTCTGCGGCACCCCCAACTACATTGCCCCCGAGATCATCGACCGCAAGAGCCAGGGCCACAGTTACGAGGTCGACGCGTGGTCACTGGGTGTGATTCTCTACACCCTTCTGACCGGACAGCCGCCTTTTCAGATGGACGATGTCGAGGCCACCTACAACCGCATCCGCCAAGGCAAGTACGAGATCCCTCCCACTCTCTCCAAGGAGGCCAAAGACTTGGTGTCGCAGATCCTCCAGAGCAAGCCCAGCGAGCGCCCCACCCTTCTCGATATCCGCACCCACGCCTTCTTCAACACCCCTCCCCCTCCCCTCCTGCCGCCCTCCTCCTTCGCCACCTTCGGCCTCCCTGTCCCCGACCGCCACCGCCGCGCCACCGCCCCCAACCCTGACGTGCTCCGGGAGGTCAAGAACGCCGCCGGCCCTCGCGTCGGAAAGGAAACGGCGAAGGAGCCCCGCGCGATGCCGCCGCCCTCTCAGCCGCCGCAGACCGTCCGCCGCCTCTCCAGCCCCGCCCAGCTCAACCCCCAGGAGCTGGTCTCCCCCACCGCGGACGAGGCCAACCCCGCGTCCCCTAAGAATATGGTCTTTTCCCCTAAAGTCGAGAACGACGACGACGACGAGAAGGCCGACTTCACCGCCATTCACGACAAGCTGCACCAGACCCTCTGCGGGGACCTCAAAGGGGACGACCTTGACGGCCTTCCCGCGCCGGAGGTGTGGGTGACGGAGTGCGCCGACTTCTCCTCCAAGTACGGCCTCACCTACAAGCTCAACACCGGCCACACCGGCGCCTTCTTCAACGACTCCACCAAGATGGTGTGGGAGCCGATCACGGACCGGGTGGAGTACTATGCGCGAGTGAAGGTGGAGGTCCCCCAGCGCAACGGCGAGCCCGCCTTCTTTGCGAAGGACCAGCTCGAGACTTTTAGCATGACCCGCTACCCCGGCGAGATGGAGAAGAAGGTGACGCTCATCAAGTACTTTCGCTCCTTCTTTGGCCGCACCCGCAGCGCCAAGGATAAGGTGGAGGTGGTGCCCTGCTCCCCGTACGTCCTCGACGCCCCAGTCCGCCTCTCCGACCCTCACGTCTCCAAGGACTTTGTCTACGTGAAGCGCTGGCTGCGCACCGCGGACGCTTTAGTATTTCGCCTGTCGAATAAAAGTGTGCAGGTGTGCTTCAACGACCGCGCCGAGGTGATACTGAGCTCGGAGTGGAAGGTGGTCACCTACACCGACCCCAAGGGCAACCGCCAGACCCTTCCTCTCAGCAGCGTCAGTATGAACACCGAGGCCGCGGAGCGACTTCGCTTCACCAAGAATATCCTTTATCAGCTCCTCAAGGACCATTGCCTGTAAGATACAGAGAGAGGGAGGCTACCTCAAACTTTGATTAGTGTTTTTATTATTTTAAAAAATTTATGTTTCTGTCTTTCCATCTCTCCATCATTCAAATATATATATTTCTTCTTTTCGCGCCATATTAGAACATTAGATCAATTTTTCAGAAGAGTTATTATAATTAATTCTCATTATATTATATTTTTCGTTTTTTCACCTTACACCCATTTTTTTATTTTTATTTTTCAATATATATAAATATAAATAAAAAGAGAGACTGACGTCTACTGATTTTTATTTTGTACAAACTGCCAAATAGATGCAATTAAATATATTATTTATGATGAAGAGAAAAAATTGGGGGTTTACTGCAATATATGATTGTTTTTGGGCCAAAGGTATGAAACTACTATTTGTGTACTTCATCACCACCACTTCTACTTTCTTCCCCTCTCTTTCTATTTCCCTTCATTAGGTACATACAATGGGCTGGGCTCAATACTGTTGTCTGACCGTCATTGGCATTGCACTTTTACTCTTCCCAGAATGCCTCTTTCTCCTTCAGAGGGGCACCCCACCACCCCGCCCCCCCTTCTCCATGGCCCACGCGGAGGAGGCGCTCTATCTTAGTAAGGCCTCTTACTGCCCTTTGGAGCTGCTCCAGAACAAAAGTTGCGGGCAGACGTGTGAGCGGCTGGCCTATTTTACTCCCTATCATGTGTATAATAACGAGTCCTACGGAACCGTAGCGGTGAGCTACCTCCACCACCCGACGCAGCGGATTATATTTGCATTCCGGGGGTCTAGTAATTTGAACAATTGGATTACCAATTTGGACTTTTGGCACATGGCGTACCCCTCCAACGACACCGCGGTTCCCTGTGGGGAGAACTGCACCGTCCACCGCGGCTTCTACGGCGCCTTCCGCAGCCTAGAGCCCAACATCACCCGCGATGCACTGGAGCTGAGCGCGCGGTTTCCGTCGTATCGGTTCTTCATCACCGGTCACTCCCTCGGTGGGGCGGTGGCGCTGCTGGGTGCGGTGCACTTGGCCAGTGATGTCGCCTTCCCGTGGAATGGCGCGGGCGGCCGTCGGCGTCTGCCGTCCATCACCCTTTACACCTTTGGAGAGCCCAGGGTGGGCAACAGTGCCTTCAATGAGTGGGCGCGGGAGCGGCTGGGCGGCGCGCAGCACCGACTGACCCACGGCCGCGACCCCGTCCCCCACCTCCCCCCGCGGTCCTGGGGGTACGTGCACTACCCCTCGGAGTGGTGGGGACCGAGCGGGAATGAGTCCAGCGAGGCGCCACTGCTGACCTGCACCGACAGCTGCGAGGTCGAGGACCCCCTCTGCGCCCTCAGCGTGTACTCCACCTCCGTCTCGGATCACCTCCTCTACCTCAACACCTGCACCCAGTGTGAGTGCTCTCCAGCGGTGATGGAGGCCATCGCCGCCCTCGGCAGGGACAAGGCGCTCTTCGACTATCTACATTCTGTCATTGCTGCCGATGTGGTATAGATTTTTACAAAATCCTCTTTTTGCTGTTTACTATACGAATGGAAGTTCTTCCAAGACGGTGAATGCGGAGACCAAAGCTTAGATACCTCTCTCTCTTTTCCCTCTCCCTCAGTCTCAGTCACCTAGCATTAGGATTAGTAAAGATTTTTTTTTTTTTTTAACTCAGACATTCTGTAAGTTCGTACGTAAATCAATTATTCTGTAAGTTCGCACGTAATTAAATACTTTGTAAGTTCACCCCTATTTTACGACAAGGGGTGACCCACCCACCGTCCCCCTTCACCAAGGTCCACCTTTCGGGCTTTGACGAAGGCGGGATGACGGGACCCCCGCATATCGTATCGTATACTGAGTTAAAGGAGAATTGGTAAAAGAGAGAGATTGATGAGAAATTATCGACACCTGGTGAGATCACAGATATTAGGATATCCGCGCTTTCCCCTCCCCCCTTTCTCATCTTCTTAGCTAGGTCATAGTATTCATTTAACAACACTACTCTTGCTACTTTGTGTTTGACCACTGCAATCGAATTGTTTTTTTTTCCCTTTCTAACTGTACAATTTGAAAGTGATATTCTGTGGAGGTTACGCTTCCCTTCTTTTTGGAAAACTTGCCTTACCCCCTCCTTTCCTCCCTTTCCCTATATTTAGAAAAAAATAGTATCGTTCCACACTTCCTTTACCATGAAACAATACGTGATTGAAAAGCAGAACAAACATAGTTTCTCCGAGTTCACCACTCGTGTGCTCACCGTAGACGCCAGAGCCGGCTTTCTGTTTGTCTCTGGCAAATCCAAGGAGGACGACGCCAGCTACCACAAAATCAAAATTGCAAAATTAGAATTCTGGCCCGACTTTAACTCTAACTATATCATGGACAGCATGAAGAGTGAGGCTGCCCAGCGGACGTTTCTGGTGAGAGGGACGGAGATGAAGGCGACGCCGGAGGACTCGGCGAGAATATCGGCGCAGACAATCCCCAAACCCACACCGGCCTCCGCGAACCCCTTGGCGGGTGCCGGCGCCGATCTCCCCCACACCGTTTCCCAGATCAGCGGGGACAGCCAGTTCTCCGACACCACCACCGACTCCCCAGGGAAGGGCAAGTCCGTCAAGTGGGTCCTCCGCTTCTCTGGGCATAATGATATGATGGACTGTAAGGCCTTCCTCGCCCATCACCTCCCAGAGGCCAAGGAGGAGGGGAAGGAGGTGTTCCGGTACGGTGGGGTGTCCCCGCCCCCCTCCACCGCCACCGCCCCCCTTCCTCCCCCCACCGAGGCCGCCGTCCCCTCCGCCCCACCGACGGAGAAGGCCTCCAAGCGACACAAGGAGCGCACCTCTCTCGCGGCGTAGCGCTGAGGTCTGTGATTCTCATGTGTAAATTTTCATTGGTAAAGAAAATGCTATACACTATTGGGGTTTCAAACTGCACCATTATCCCTTTATGCCCATTTAATATACTCTTTTTTTTTTTTTCATTGGACTTATCCCATGTATATGTTTTACCTTTTAATGATTAATCCCATTTAGAATGCTTTGTTTTATCCCTTTGATAAACTATTATCCTTTTTGATTCTCGGTATGAATACTTACGGCCCCATAATGCCATAGAGCTCTTGTGACACAATAAACTCCATTCTCTCTCTTTCCCATCTTCTTTATAAAGATAACCACTCTCACCAGACTCCATTTATCACACTCCACTCCAATGCTCTACCAAGTAGCCCTAGAGAAGCAAGGACGCATCAACCAGTACCACTGGCACGGGTGCGTCCTCAGTGCGGCGAGGGAGAGGGAGGACGGTAATGTGCTGGACCAATCCGTAGAGAGCTATGACAACAGCACAGAGGGAGAGCTCGTGCTCTATCTCAGTCAAAAGAATAGGCCCGACATGGCGCGGTACCATCGCATGCGGCCGGTGAGTATAGAAGTGTACCCTCGTTACCATCTGTCGCACCTCTCCGGTCTCTCGGAGGAGCGGTACGGACGACTGTGCTTTTGCCTGAAAGGGTACGCGAGCCCAGGCCCCGACCACCGGAACTACGCCGGGAGCAGCAAGGGGAACCGGAAAGGCGAGCTCGACTGCTGGTTCCTGCGCATGGCGACCCCAGAGGATGTCGACACCCTTCTCGCGACTTTAGAAAGACTTAAACATCAAAATTATTACCACGCTCCGAATGCCATCTACGAATGACAAGTAAAAGGAAGCGTTTACTTTTTTTTTTTTACCTTTTCTTATTTTGTATATGTATCCTTTATCTCTTTATTCTTGGTTTCATTGCTATTTGTATGATTATCCTTTCTATGTAAAACGTAAATACTATTCACCCTTACACTAACGACTGTTTTGGACTTGTTACTATCAATCATCATGTCGGTTCTTTTTTCCTTTTAAATAATTTTGCACATGTAATCTATATTCAATGTATTTTTTCAAGAAAATCTTCTAAAGCAGTAGAGGAATTCTCTTTGTCCTTTGGGTGCTATTCAGTGTCATGTACTCCTTCCTTGACCTTTTACCAACCCTCTCCCTTTACTCTTCCGACGTAGTTTTGCCCTTTGTCCACGTCGAATATTAAAAAAACCTTTTCACTTTCTTTATTTCACTTTATTTTATTTTTTGTTTTGATTAAAACAAAATGTTCCAAACCGTCGCCGAAAAGAGCAACAAACTCTCCCCCTCCAAATACACGGAGCGGGTCCTCTCTGTGCCCATCAAGGGCGCCCACCTCATCTACTGCAGCCGCAAGAACGACCCCTGCACCCTCGCCCACCACAAGCTGCATGTAAGCTCCATCAGCCTCTGGCCTAACGTACCGATGGAGCAGGCAGGGCGTCATCTCACCGAACAGGAAATGAAATATGTTATTGGGATCAGAGGAACAGAGCTGGAGGTGACCAAGGCGGATGTGAGGCGGGTCAAAGGCGAGCCGGCCCCCCCACCGCCGTCGGAGCCCAAGAAGGGCAAATTCACCGCGGAGGACTATTGGCGGGTCAAGTTTCAAGACTTTGACACGCTTCAAAAAGTAGTCCTCTATATCCGCCGCATACAGGAGGAGGGAGAGGGAAAGACGAACGTGAGGCTGAACGGCTCCTTGGAAGAGCTAGAGAAGGCGATCATGGCGGGTCAAAGAGGCCAATTCGTATTGTAGAGGCCCATTGAAGGGCAAATAATGAAAAACCCATAGAGAGAGAGGTAGAGGTCCACTTCACATATATGTATATTCAAAGGTATGGCAATAAATTTAAATACCGTTTCACCACCCTTTTATTGTTGTAAAACAAAGTATCGAGGGATTGGTCTCCTATGACATCACAATGTCAGTCGTGACTAACTTCCCTTTCTCACTAAGGACCTCATCCCGTTTGTTCTCTCTATTCATATTTGCCGGGTCTTTTTTTTTTTTTTTTACTATACTTTTCGGTTATATATATATCTTTTTTTTTCCCATTTTTATTTTCACAGATTTCCCTTTCACTTTTATTTTTGCTGTTGAAACTTTTTTTTTCTTTTTTTTTTTTTTTGACAAGTAATATTATGCCAATATACGTTTTTTTTATATATATCTCCCTTGAAAAATTCACCCCCATTACTTTACACTCTATATTTCATATGTTAACTACTATAAAACTATATACCGTTTTGAGAAAGATGCAATGCTTAATATATGATACGACCTTCTTTTTTTTTTAATTTTATATATTTCAAATTTTAACACCCGCAACATTTAAGACAGATAGCGATATCGTGTTTTTATTTTATTTTATTTTCAAGAAGTATTTTGTTCTCGATTAGAGGAACCGAAATAGATGTCGTGGGCCCGACCCAATAGGGTGAAACGCATCTGATTTCATCAAAAGTGGTAAAGAAAAATGTTTGCCCCGGTGAAGCTATATAAAAGTCGTTTATTTATTGCAGATGA
>AUXL01000005.1:0-45272 GCA_000482185.1 Angomonas desouzai | reverse complement strand
TTTTTTTTCTCTTCCCTTCACCCAAATCAAGAAGCATAGTCAATAGGAAATGCTCCGCTGGACCACGGTGACCCGTGCCCCCTTCAAGAGTGTCCTACGCCGCCACAAGCTCCACCCCGAGGGCCTCCCTCTCTACAATGACCTCAGCAAGCAGTGGCTGTCGAGGGAGGGGGAGCGGTGGTGGGTGCTGGACGCGAAAGGGGAGCAGCTGCAGAACGTGGCCCATGTGGCCGCGCAGTACATGACCGGCCAGCACCGCCCCGACTTCACGCCTGGTATGATGACCGGCGATCAGGTGGTGATCATCAACGTCAAAGACGCCGTGATGACGGGCGACGCGTGGATTAGGACCCCCATCACATGGCACACAGCGTACCCTGGTGGGAAGTACCGTATTCGCCTGACGGACATGTATGAGCGAGACCCGTGCATGGTGATGTGGTGGTTCCTGAAGGATGAGGTCAACAAGCACTTTGTGCGAAAACTAAAGACTAGAATAGCCCCGCTGGAGAAGGCGTGGCTGTATGAGGACGATGTGCACCCCCACGGCGACAAGCACCTACGACCACTGGTGTGGAAGGACCCCAGCCAGACCGGATACAAGTACCGCGATCCCATGTTCCAGCGTCGGTGGAAGGCGAATGAGTTTATGCAGTAGTAGAGGAAAATTTAAAGTACCATGTCACAATTTTTACGAACTTATTCCTTCCTTTTTTGCGTGTGTCTCTACTATTATCGTTTTTCACTCTTGTAATTGTCATTGTTGCTTTCACTCTTCAATGTTTTCAATGACTTCTCTTCTCTCCCTTTCTATTAGCAGAATACAGTGTGTCTTTCCATATACAGGTTTGACTCATTTCTATACAAACTATTGTATTTTCCTTCATTTTTGTACTATACCCATCTACTCTTTTCTATCTTTCATACAGGGTTTTCCTTTTCTTTCACCCCGTCCACTTTCTCTCTTTTCATGCGAGTCAGTCATGTCTGCCGAAATCTTCTTATCGATTCCTTTGGGCGTAAACACAATTACTTGCGAGTCTCTCTGACGGAGCGGTGCAACTTCCGCTGCACCTATTGTATGCCGGAGGGTGGGGTAGACCTGACCCCCGCGGAGTCGCTTCTGACGGTGGAGGAGCAGAAACACTTGCTCCGTGTATTGGGGTCGTTGGGGGTTACTAAAGTGCGCTTCACTGGAGGGGAGCCGCTGCTGCACCCCGCCCTACCGGAGCTGGTCCGCTTTGCCAGGACGGCGTGTGGGGTGTCGCGCATTGGCATTACCACGAATGGTGTCCTCCTGACCCGCTGTCTGCCGTCGCTGGTGGAGGGTGGACTGAACAGTGTGAATCTCTCCATTGATTCCTTACAGGAAAAGAAGTTTTTGTCCATCACCCGCCGAAACGGACTGCCCGCGGTGCAGAAGGCGATGGAGATGGCGCTGTCGTACCACCGCAGAGGGGACCTCCGCCTCAAACTGAACTGTGTGGTGATGAGAGGCGTGAATTGCGACGAATTGGCCGACTTTGCCCGCCTCACCGAAAAGGAGGACTTGGACGTCCGCTTTATTGAGTATATGCCGTTTAGTGAGAATCGATGGGAAAAGGAAAAGGTGTTTTCCTTTATGGAGTGCATCGACCGCATCGAGCAGACCCTTGGCAAACGGTTGCGTTGCGTCTCAGGTGGTGTGGGAGATGGTGACGTGGCAAAACTGTTTCAGGTGGAGGGCTTCCGCGGCCGTGTGGGGTTCATCGCGACCATGACGATGCCGTTCTGCTCCACCTGCAACCGACTGCGCCTCACCGCGGACGGGAAACTAATGAATTGCCTTTTTAGCACCGAGGAGACCGACCTCCGCGCGGTGCTGCGTCAGTCGACCCCGTCGACGGTGGAAGCTGCACTGCGGGAGTCTATTCTGTCGACGGTGCAGCGAAAGAAGAATGGTCTGGGAGGGCACATGGACCTCTCCTGTCCGATGAAGACATCGGCGCCCCTGCTAGAAAACATGAAGGGCCGCCCAATGATTAAAATTGGCGGCTGATGCTCCATCTTATACACATGCTTTTTTTTCTTTTTTAAATGAAAAATTTATTTTAAGTTTTGTATCTCTAAATTCTGTATCCGCGGCATGTGTGATAGTTAACACCCCTGTCCTTTCTCCCTTTCTCAAGAATAGCAAAAGTGTTTCTCTCAAGAGGCCTCGCGAACGGCCTCCATCCATCTTGCCGGATAACGGTTCGCTATGCCTCCACCTCCCCCCCTCCTCCGTCGTCAGAGGATCTGCTGCTAGGCTCCGACAGCGTGGTAGATTTTACTAAAAAAGTGGTTCAGGCACTGCGGGAGCGTCCAGAGTGCGAGAATGTGCTTCCGGTGTCGCTGGAGTGTTACTCCCACTTTTATAACATGGCACTGCGGAAACCAAAACCCCACACCACAGAGGCGAAGGCGGCACCCCCCACTGAGATGGCGTTAGAAGTGCTAAAGTATCTTTCTCTTAATGAGAAGAAAAGACGGTATAAAATTTCCGAGAAGGAACAGCTTGTTCACCAGCACGCTAAACTAATCTTACAAACACCATCCAATTCCCTTGACGCGAATCGGCAAAAGTGGCGGCAAGCGCTGCAGGTAATACAAAAGAGTCCTTTTGTGAGAGTTTCACAAAAGGAAAGTTTCTCTACCTTTGTCAGGGACACCACTCTGTGGGCTAAGGCACTACAGATGAAGGTGAAAGAGGGTGGCGGAGTGCGGTGCCCCCCTCTTCGCTTAGCCGCTCAGCGCGCGCTCCATTGGACCGAGGCGCTTCACCTCTGTGAGGCGTTTCCGAACAGTGCGGAGGCCAAAATGGGCTTCATGGAGCGCAAGGATGTGCGACAGATCCTCCGCGAGAAAAGCGACAGTGATGTAAGGGATCACCTTTCTCAAGTGACGGTGGACTTTCATAGTGCTATTCCCGCGGAGAAAAAAACAGTAAATGATTCCATCGCTGTGGTAAAGACGGCAGTGCAAAACATATGCCACGACGACAGTGACTTTATTGACACCGCCTATCGTGTGCTGAAGGGGGCTGTCCACCACTACATCCAGAGTAGTACCTCCCCCGATGGGACGGAGGTGAATCAACGCAGCGCGGACCTTTGCAATAAGCTGGAGGCCTTAGCGAAGCAACAGCAGTGGAGGGAGGCCATCGCCCTGGCGTGTGCGACCGACCGATACGACACCGCCTTATCGCTCGCCGAGTACTACTGCGCCCACACCACCCCCGGCCCCCCAAAGACGTTGAAAGAGGTGTACGAACCTCTTCATCAGTACAGCCTGTACTACCCTCAGGCGGACCAAGAAGGGTTTCTAGACGGCCTCGAGGGACGGCGTGCCACCCCGGGTGAGGTGTTTGCCGCCCTCGTAAAGGGGAACTGGAAAAAGGTGCAACACTCCCCCACATGCCTAGAAAGCCCCTTTTTGTTAAACATGCTCCGTGCGATTATCCAGTCCGACTCCGTGGGGGGTACCGCGGACTGCCGTCTGTTTCTGTGCCTGTATCAAGAGGAGGGCCTTCAGCGCACTCTGCTGAATCAAGTGTCGGCCCGTGGTCGCGCGGCTTTTGTGGGACATTTGTCGCCTCCTCTCAAGCGATCTGTTATCCTGCTATTGGACACGGAGGAAAGGGCACTTCTCACTACCGGCGCGGTGCCACCAGAGGTGATGGACGAGGAGGACTTTATTCTTTGCGATTTGGAAAGTTGCCGTCGTTGGGCCGAATCCTTCTTGAGAACCAGTTTTCGTCGGCGACAAAAGTGCGACAATACAACGGTATTGAGGGCGGTGGCACGTCTTGCCTCTGCCGGACGCTTACAGTTGTCGCTTTCCTTGCAGTATGCCATTGGTCTGACCCTTCTACACTACAGCAGCAACGACCTCCCCGTCACCTTCACCACCCGTAAAGGGAAGCGCGTCACGACGGCGGTGGACAGTATGGGGTTCTCTCTGGATGGCGTCACCGTGCTGAGGATATACAAATCCATCCCCTCCACCTTTCTGCGGTACGACTTGGCGGCGCAAAACACGGTGATGCGAAAGCTGTTACTGCTGCACTATGGCGACGTCGCGCTTCAGCTGTTTCGACAGTTGGTGAAGGACGGATTGTTTCGCGATCTGGAGGGAGACCCCGACGGTGACAAGATTACGTCCCCATTCACGGAGTCGGTTGCGTTTGAATCCGAGAGAAAAAGAATCGTGGAGTCCATTACGAAAGTGGTCTATGAGAGAGGGTCGTCCCCTGCCTTTAGGGATAAAATCAGCGGGGCAAAAGGCCGACATCGTTTCGTTCGACAGTTGTGGCGTCGCACCCGACTCCCTTTCCCTCTCTGTGTCCTGGAGTTACTCCACGGCGATGTAAGGGAGACCGCCGAGACGATTCGTAGGATCGGCCAGTTGAAGGGAAGGAACGCCGCTCAACAGGAATCCCTCCGCCAGTACTTGGGGGCCTGCTTCTCGCTGATGGACGCACAGAAACCACTCCGCTTCGTGGTGCATCAATTGCAGAGGGAGCGGATCAGCTGGGAGGAGGTGGACAGTTTTGGACTGGATCGAATTCTCTCGGTCCTACCGACGGCGCAGGCGGTGGCGACGCTGTCCCAGTTGGCTGCCTCAAGGACAAGGAGCAAAACGGTGGTGGAGGAGCACTGGCTGCTTCGGATACTGTGCCACATGGATTGGGACAGCGATACCTGTGTTGCAACGGTGGCAGAGGTACGCCGCCTTGGTGCCTACTCGCCTCTGGTGAACAGCTTTTGCCAGGTGATCGACGCCGTGATGAGCGGGAACTGCCAGGAGGCGATGTCTGGGGTGCTGCGAGCGATCGTTAACATTCTCTCCCACCCCTTCAAAGAGCACCTCTTCTTTTACCTGGCCCTGTTACTCCGTCAAGTCCTCAGCCACGCGGATCGATTCTTTACGGAGGAGGACATCACTCAGGAAGGGAGGGGCGTCGATACAGCGATGCGACTGTACCGCCGCTTGTTGCACTATGACGCCTTCACCGACGCGCTCAAAAAGGAAAAGAGAGCTCTTTTCGCGGTCTTTTCTGGCAGTCACACCGCCACCACATCTCTCATTATTCTTACCGGGGCGACGGTGGTGCTGTGCCGGGCGGCACGGGTCCCTTTCTTGGCGAGCACGGTGTCCACCGTCTTCGCCCTCGTCGTACAAGAGGGTTATCATTGGGTCGCGGCGGTGTATCTTCTCCGACACCTCAAGAAACCAACGATAGAGGAAAAGTTAGCCTTGCTCGTGCTCCTTCAACAGTGCCTCGACCACATCAGCCCCCGAGCGCCGTTCATCGATCAAAAGGCCATTACCCAACACCTATTGATCACCCCTAGTTTCTTTCGTGGCAACCCGGAATTGTTGATTGTGTGGATGGACCTCCACTGCCGTGAAAAGACGTCCGTGTCGCTGGAACTGTTGAAGCGGTACCGCTGGAGGGAGGGAGAGGGGGGGATGATGACGGTGGGAGAGGAGGAGGCGGATTTCCTCATGAAGGAGCTGGGGGAACGGTTTCTGAGTCATTGGAGACCTTTCGACTGCAGCAGAGCCCTAAGTATGTGGAAACGACTACACCTCGATGAACCCACCGATGGAAAAGGTGAGAAGAACTCCCTCGCCACCCGAATACTTCAATATTTGACGGATCACCAGGAAACGCCCCCCTCGCAGGCGGAGGAACCGAACCGGTAGTGCGGCCCAATGAAAGGGGTGGAGAGTGGTGGATGGTAATATTGTAGTACTTCACATATAGGGTTCCCCTTTACTTTAAATAATTTTCCTTTTTGTTTCACAATAATAAGATGATCATCTTTTGAGACAATCCTTACTCTTTCCCCTTCCCCCCCTTTTCTTTTTTTATAGGTGCTTTGTATTTTTACATTCCCCAATCAATCATGTCTCAGGACCCGATGGTGGAGACTTATAACAAAAAACCTCACCTCAGCAAGGAGGAGGAGGAACGGCTGGTGGAGCGGCTCTACACCCAGTCTGTCAACTCTAAGAAAGAGGCCCTGGAGCAGCTAGAGTCCCGTTACTACCCTCAACAGGAAGAACACAAGGTGACCAAGGAGGAGCTCCAAAAGAGCATCAATCGTCAGTACGACCAGGAGTTAGAGCGACGGAAGCAAAACTTTGCGGAGTCGGAGAAAAAGGCGTATGAGTCCACCGACAAGGAAAAGACCAAGACGATTAGCAGACTTTCCAAGGAGGAGATTGATGCCAGTGTAGAGCGAATGTATAACGAAACTCTGCAAAAGAAACAACAGAACGCCTTGGAGAGTCAAAACAAATACCTCTTTAATCCCGAGAAGGAGGCTCCCACCAAGAAGAAGGACCCGAAGGAGCTAGGAGAGTACTTTGAGAAGATCAGTAAGCCAAAGAAGCAGACCTACACCACGGAGGAGATCAACAAGATATACGGATTGAGTGGTGGTGGCTCAGCGTAAGGCAAAACACTCGAAAAAAAAAGGAGGGGAAAGTTGTTCGGTCAACTTTTTTTCCCCCTATTTCACTTATGTATAATAAACCGTGCCCTATAATAGGGACTACCATTCGATTTTACTTTAATAATTGTTTAAATTCACTCATTTCAGAAACTTTATTTTTCCCTGCTGATATTATAAAACGCACACTATTTTCCCCCTTCCCCCCTTTCTCTTGTGATCAGCACGAGTCCTTTCTGGTCTTTGTGAAGATTTAGTGAATCCCTTCATGTAGAGATGGAGAAAACCGAAAACACGGAGCAGAGTAGAAAGCGGAGTGCCTACGCGGAGGCCGCGGACCCTGAAAAGTACCGCAAAATGGACTCCACACTCTTTTCTTGCAAAACACTTCATCATCACTATCTCCACAAGCAGGCCATTCTGCAGTCCCCCACGGGATCTGCCACCGCCGTGCTGTGCTCCACCGCTGGCAAGAACGGGAGGGGGAAAACGTCCGCCGCGGTGGGGGCCACCGTCTTTTGGCTGACCTGCCCCAATCTGAATAACCTCATAGGGAGATGGGAGCGAAACGGCGCCGTGCAGCTCATCCAGCAGACCATGCTCGATACCGCCGCACTGAGGGACCTCCATGTCGCCTCCCACGCCGTGTATGAGGAACGGGTCCGCTTACTGCTCAGTGGGGCGCAGTGGTCTTTCTTTGAGACGCACTTTATTCACCCCCCTATAGCGACACAGAAGAAATACGGTAACGCCGCGGTGAGTCACGACACGGATATGAAGTGCCTGCATGCCTTGGCGGCGCAGAGCCTCTGCGGGGCTCCTAACCCCTGTGGCACGTTGGTCTGCAATTATGTCCACTTCCTCGCCGATTTATTACCCCAACGACTACAGTCCGTCATAGCGGCGTTGGAGAATTCAGAAGAACAGACCATTTCCGATGATATTCTCTGTGATGGCTCCTTCTACCACACCGCGGAGGAGACCCGTGTGCGGGAGTGTCTGGACAGCAAAGAACTATTTGCACTCTATTTGAATGCCTTTCTGGTTTCCATCAAGGAGCAGTCAGCGTTTGAGACGGTGACGATCGATGTGAAGCTCCCTGAGGCACTAGGCGCCAAGGAGGGGGACAGCCCTAAGCGGTTCACCCTACTGTCCACCGAGGAACTGGCGCGTCTCCCTGCGAGTCGGGATCTGTGCTCCCTTTCGTATTACCTGATTGTCTACTTCAATGGAAAGGTACCAAAGGGGTACAAAAAGAACCGCGTGAACTGATGGGGTATTGTAATTATAATATGGTGTACACTAATAAAATGGATAAATTGTTTTTCTGTTTTCAAGCGTTTAACCAAAGTATAATGTATTTATCGTGATCCCCTTGCTGCTTCCTCTTTGCTGGAAGGCCTAATTTCCATTCACGGTAAAACCAAAAACTAATGTTACCCTTTACCCCCGTATCTCTTAGGCTTCCCATATATATATATATATATATATAGTCATGCCCTCCTATCGGCCAGACGTCTCCTCCACCTCGGCTGTGGGGGACGGACTGTGGCGAGTACGGCTGACGGCGGAGAGGGACCTCGCCCACCGACAGTGGCGCAAGTGGGTGCGCCACACCTACCGCCGCAGAAGGGAGAGGGCGCTGTTAGAGATACTGCGGCAGTTTCAGTTCCAGGCCACGGTGGGCCGGTACTTTAGACGGTGGATGAGCGAGGCGTGTTGGCGGTTGACTTACTATGAGAAAATAGAAACAGCCCAATTGTTAGAAAAGAAGAATCTTTTTGTATTTGCGCATCGTTTGTTTGAGCAAGTGGTGGTGAAGTTTGTGCGTCAAAGACGGTCGGAGAGGGAAATGCTAGAGTCGTTTGTGTCCACCACAGGAAATAGAAATAGAGCACAGGCGGTGCTGCACCAGTGGCACGCCGCTTACCTTCGCTCCCAGCAGACCAAACGGCTATTCCAGATACGCCTACAGTCAGAGTCTCGACTCGCCGAGGATTTCTTTCTTTGCTGGCAAAAAGCGGTTCTCCAGCGGCGTCTGGTACAAAAGTTAGAGACCCACACCCTTTTCCACAAATCCCGCCGGTATTACATCCATTGGATCCTACGGACGCTCTACTTAAGGCACCTGAGACAGATCGCCCGGGAGGGACTCCTCGCGCTGGGCCAGAGGGTCTTCCAGAGGTGGAAGCGGGGGGTGGCCTGTCAGGTGGTGGTGAGGGATTTGGAGGTGAGAAACACTAGGCCGATTTTGTTGCTGGCGTTTCGACAGTGGAGACTGGCGGCTTCGAAGGGAAATCTTTACTACCAAACACTGCTGAAGAAAGAGAACCTTCCTTCCCTTTGTGTGTGATGTTGTACAGTACGTGATATATTAACTTTTCTCCCCCTTTTGTCGTACTTTATTTTCTTATTTCAGCACCTATTGTCACTCCGCCCATTTTGCTTTACGTTTTTTTTTTTCCTCCCTCAGTTTTTTCTTTCTTTCTTTCGTTAGTTTTTTTTTGTCCAACGATGTCCTTTCTGTCCATGCTGCTGGCGTTCCTATTGGGCGCTGCGGCCATCCTCTTCTTCCAGAATGGCGGCGCCAAGAAGAAGGCGCCCAAGGATGCCCCCAAGGTCAACATGCCTTCTTTGGAGGAACAGGAGAAGCGACTTGCCAACTTCCGCTCTGTCCCCTTTGGAGAACAGATCAAAACCACCTCCAACCTTGACATTGCCGAGTTCAAGGGCCTCTTTGAGGTGGTGAAGCGCGAGGGGGTGCACGCCACCGTGAAGGGTGGACCGCTGAAGGGGGAGAAGACCTGCCTCGACTTTGGCACCTTTGACTACCACTCCTTCTCGACGCAGAAGGACATCGTCGAGGTGGCCCGCAAGACGGTGGTGGCCTACGGCGTGGGGAGCTGCGGCCCCCGTACCTTTTATGGTACCGTGAAGCCCCACGTCGACTGCGAGAAGCAGATCGCCAAGTTCGCCGACACCGATGACGCCGCCGTGTACAGTTTCTCCTACGCCACCATCTCCACCCTCATCTCTTGCTTCGCCGGACGCGGGGACTACCTCGTCTGCGACCGCGGCAACTGCTCCCCCGTGATGGAGGGCTGCACGCTCTGCCGCGCCAACCTCCATCAGTACAAGCACAACAGTGTGGAGGATTTGGAGCAAAAGCTGAAGGATGTCGTGGCGAAGGACGGGTACAAGAAGCCGCACCGCCGTTTTGTGGTGACGGAGGGGGTGTTCAAGAACTTTGGCGATGTCTGCCACTTGGCCGATATTATGCGCCTCTGCAAGCAGTACAAGTTCCGTGTCATCCTCGACGACAGTTACGGTTTTGGCGCGGTGGGCAAGACTGGCCGCGGTACCCCCGAGATCTTCAACATCCCCATCAAGGACATTGACGTGTATGTGGGTAGTCTGAGTACCTCCCTCGGTGGCGTCGGTGGGTTCTGCGCGGGTGAGAGCGGCATTATTGACTTTCAGCGACTCTCCGCGACGGCGTACGTCTTCTCCGCCTCCCTCCCGCCCTACGTGACGGCCGCCTGCACCGAGTCCCTCAAGGCCATCGAGAAGGACCCCTCCGTCTGCGAACGCATCCAGTCCTACTCCAAGAAGGCCCGCGAGATCCTCCGTGCCGCCAAGTACAACCGCAACAAGCTCGAGCTGGTGGAGTGCGACGGCGATGTGTCTCCCATTATCGTCCTCCGTGCCACCGAGGCCTACGCCAAGGAGAAGAACGTGACGGACGTGGAGAATCAGATCCAGAAGGTGCTCAACGACTGCGCCGAGAGCGGTGCCCTCTTCACCAAGCACCACTACACCAACGAGGAACCCACCGAGAACCTCCCTTCTATCCGCGTTGTGGTGAAGAGCCAAATGTCGGAGGAGGACTTGACGAAAGGCCTCGGGGCGCTGACCAAGTCGCTGGAACAGGTGTTTGCGTGAAGACACGGGAATGATAATGGAAAACATTTATAGATATATATATATATATATGTATGAAACAAAATAAAAATAAAAGAAGAAGCGGTAGAAGGAGACAAAACTAAACTTGTAATTTACATGCTCATTTTAATGCGAAGAAATTAACGAAAAAACAAATAAAATAACACAAATGATATTCAAAAATAAAAATAAAAAACAAGTAGTCTTCCCTAAACATGTCTTACACATTCTCATTTCAATTTTTTTTCTTTTGTGTACTTTTCAATGTATTTTTTCAATTGTTCTGAAAACGGTAGAAACCGTTAGAGCTTCACTTTTCCCTTCTCTCCCTTTCTCTCTTTTTATATTATTATTATAATCTCGCAGTCAGAAGGAGTAAGCACCTAAAGTAAGGCGACCGCTAATCTCCCGTAGAAAAATATAATTTCTTTTTTATAGTTTTTCATTTTTTTCATTTTCTTTTTTTGTATTTTACCTCATTTTTTTTTACTAATTTCATTTATATATACACTAAGAGTAATCATAAAATTTAATTTACATAACTTCATAAATAACTGAATGACAGAGATCACGAAAAGAAAGGTGGTGGAAAAAAAGACCACCACCCCTTCGCCGAAATGTTCTTCAAGCAACCAAGATGTGCTTCCAGATTCGTTTACTTTGGGTAGTGTAAAGTTAATTCGAGACTCCTCTAGTAAAACCACCGATGTAGGAGAGAGTCTTAGCGCCAAAGTACTCCGTGCGAACCCTTTTCGTAAAGAGTCGTTTGAAAAGTCCGACAAGGAGAGCGATAATAGTGTCAAGAGTTTCGCCTTTGTAGGAGAGACGCAGTCCGATGGTACCATTCACTGGTACTACGCCCCTTTAGAATCCTACGAGAAGAAGAAGTTAAGAGTAGAGGAGAGTGTGGTGTTGGCCTCCGCCATTGCCGCCCAGAACCACCAAAATGCCCCTAGTCACACCTCCGCCCATCTCTCGCAGTTCTTTCTGCGACTGGGCAGCTCCCTTACCTTCCGCCAGTACACCACCTGCCCTAAGCAGTCCGTCGACAACAAGCGGGACCCCTCCCTCTACGTCGAGCTACCGGAGAAGGAGGAGGGAAGGGTGGAGAGTGTGGGCGGCCATCCCGTGGCGCAGATCGTCACGGTGGATGCGACGCGGTACTACGACGATAGTTTCTACTCCCAGAGCGACGGCAACCGCACCCCCACCCTCGCCCTCTGTAGCATGTTCTTTGCCCCAGAGGAGGGCGAGTTCGCCGCCAGTACCGCCAGCACCCCAGTGAAGCGGGGCAGCAGTCCCAGCGCCGGCTTCTCCACCGGCAGCGCCCTCCCACCCAAGTCCCCCGCCTCCGGCCTCCGCTCCAACCCCCGTCTGCGTCTGCTCAAGGAGGTGAACCACCTCAACGGCAGCACCTCCACCAGCACCGCCTTCCTCTCCGACTCCAACAGCGGCAGCGCGCACCGCTCGACGGACTTTAGCGCCACTGTCAGTCTCGGCAACAGCACCACCACCGTCACCGGCCGCCCCTGCATCGCCCCCCCTGCCGCCCCCGCCTCCTCCCGCCGCCCTAACCGACCAATGCTCAACCGTATCCCTAAGGCGGTCAAGGTAGGAAACTTTGAGGGGAACTGACTCAAACGATCTTAAAAACGCCGTTTTTCTTTTGTTTTACAATGTTATTTTAATCATTTTTTTGATTACCATGTACATTACACTTTAAATATTAATTATAGTTAGTCCCTTTTTTCCTTGCTTTTTTTTTTTTTTTTTTAACTTACTATAACTCCTTTTTTTTGTATAGATTTTTTTTTTTTTTTTTTGGTCGGTAAATTCCATATGGAGTTTTTTATATAAAGAATAAATAAATGTATAAAGTTGATTTGTTTTCTTCTCTTTTCTGTAATATATATATGTCTTTATTATATTCTTTTTTTATTAAAGATGTACTAATTTTGTATGTTTAACCCTTCATCCTTAATTTCTCATTTTTTTTTTCGATATATATAGTTAAATATTATTATTGTTTTTGTGTTTTTTGTTTCCCTTACTCTGCAAAACACAGTAAAGAAAAAAAGAAAACAAACAATGTACAGTAAATCAACAATAATACTAATCATAAAAACGGTTTTTCTTTTTCGTAAGTGATGAAGCGTAAAGAATGAAGACCATAAAAAAAAAAAACAACTAAATATTATATTAATTCGTAAGCTAAACACCGCACCCGTTTTTTTAATTTTATTTTGCCTTCGACCATTTTTTTTTTCTTTTCATTTTTCTTTCATTATTATTTCGCTTTAGATATCCGGTGAGAAATCACGTTTTCTTTTTCTATATACGCACAAACGTTGATGAGAGATATACGAAGAATACCCTTCAAAATCCTTTCTTGTTGTTGCTTAAATGATTGTGTTTGATGATACATTTATTTGTATATATTTTTATTGTTCTTTTCCAATACTCTTTCTTTTTTTTCTTCCCTTTTTTCTCCACCTGTTAGACGATTTTGAGTGGTATAGGGCGTATAGTAAATGTCGGAATTTTCCTTCTCCGCAACGTGTGGGAACTTTGACCGTTTCGTACAGCTGCACCACACCGGCCGCACTAGCCTATCTCCGGAGCGGGAACTGCGACAGATGACCTTCCGCGGCTTCACCGAGAAGGAGGAGGAGGAAAGGATCATCAAGACCAAGATAGAGGGGACCTCTCTCATAAAGGAAGAGATCGTGTTGGACGCGGACGAAGGGGAGGCGGTGCCACCGCTCTATAGAAAGGATAAGGAGGAGGTGCGGTTCGCGCAGGCCTGGCAGTACGGCAGTCCGGTGTACCACCCCGTCACTGACCGCTTCTACTGCTGCTGTGGGTACGACCTGCACCTCAAGGTCCCTAGCACCTACACCGTGGAGGGGGTGAGCTGCGACTTTTGTGGCCTCACGCATTGGAATAACGCCACACACCAGAGCCTCGACAACATCTTTTTCTTCCACTGCGACCAGTGCGGGGTCGATCTGTGCCCCTTCTGTATTCAGGACGTGTACGGCAATGAGCGGTACCACGCCCCGTGTATGCAGTGCGTTCACTGCGAGGCATTTGAATACCTGGAGGACTCCTCCGCCCACCGATGCACCGCGACGAGAGAGGAGAATGTAGAACTGCACGGCAAAACCGCTATCTATCTGGAACTGTTGACGAGCGCCTTTCAGGCGTTGAAGGACAAGGAGAAGGCAGCGAAGGCGGAGGAAACCGCTCCAATGACCCCACACGAGGAGCCATCCCCCCCGCCACCGAAGCGGAAGAAGAGCAAGTCCTCCACCCCTCGACCGGCCTCCACCAAGAAGCGTAAAAGACAGGAAGACGACAGTGGTCTCCAATCGGTGTCACCGGCTCGACTGCCGCAGACCTCTAAAAGGAAAACGCCGTCCCCTCTAAAGAGACCCGCCCCCGCCCCCACCCCCACCGCGCCCTGGGAGGTGGTGGTGCCGTACTTTAGTGAAGAGGAAAGGGCGGAGGGATGGGGCTCCTTTCAGTCCCTAGGGGTGACACCGTCTCTAAAGGAGGTAAAGGGGAAGTGGGCCATCGTCGCCTCCTTTCCTACCCGCCTTGCCGCGGAGAAGTGCTCCTGCTCGGTGCAGGACTTGGGTCACAATGCCACGGTCCGACGCGCGTAGAGGGGAGCTGTTTGACATCATGTATAAATATATACATGTGTTTGTGAATGACGAATGAATTGTACAGTATAATTGGCATTTTTTCCTCTATAATTGTTTTTTTCTCTTTTCTATTGCAGCTAATGCAAAGTGAATGTATTTCATCTATTTTATTTTCACTGTATTTTAAGTTCCCTTTTTACAGTTCCCTTCCATTATCCCCCCTTTCACTTTTCTTTAGTAGTGTTTATCTCATCGTTCCTCAACAGAACCATCACTTCTTTCAGAAAACAATTAACAGTAACCATAGGTATACAATCCATTCATAGAATAAAGAATTTCCACTCACTTACCACTTCATCCCGAAATTACAGAAAAACATTTTCATCAGATACTATTTTAATTAATTTTCTATAATAAATATAGAAAGATGGCTGTAGTAGAAGTCGGCTCCCATCGAGTGCGGGCGGGTTACATTGGCGACATCCGCCCCACCCTGAGCGCCCCCTCTCTCCTCGCCACCGGCCACCCCGGGGCGGTGGATCTCTCTTCCATTCTTCAGAGCGCCGCCCACAGCGACGACCCCAATGATCGTTTAATCCCACTGTGGGGGTTGCAAACCCTTCACGATAATGCAGAACATCACATTCGCAGTATGCGACACATCCGACACCAGGTACTCCAGTGCCGCCCCGAGGACCCGTTGATGTTGGTGCTGCCGGAGGTGTGGCACGAGCGGAGTGAGATACTAGAAGGGCTGACGGAGTTACTGCTGGAGGAGACGGTGGAGGGGGATGGGGTGTCCTCGGTGTACTTTTCCCGCCCGCTAGTGAACAATGCCCTCGCCAGCGGCAAGACCTCTGGGGTGGTGTGCGACGTCGGTCACTCCCACTGCACGGTGGGCGCCGTGCTCGACGGCTATCTCCTTCGCCAGACACTAAACAGCATTCCACTCGGCGGGGCGGTGGTGTCGAACCAATTCCGTTGCACCATGGAAAAGGAATGGCGCCCGGTGATGGAGGCGCAGGCCGGTGAGCTCTGTGACGGTAACACTACCTCCCCTTTCTACCAACCCATTACAGACTATTTAATGGACGACTTTACCACCAGTGTGAAGCACGTCTACGGGTATGTGCACACCGACGAGGAGGATCACAAAGCGAGCAGCCGAAAGACCGCCGCGAAGCCGGACCGCACGTCGCTCGAGCCCTCGGTGGAGTTCCGTACCCCGGACGGAAAAGTATTGTCGCTGACCAGCGCCCAACGCTCCGGACCTTTTGAAGTGTTCTTTGGCAAATTACAGTCCGAGACCGCGGATTGCTCCAAATTCAATCTGGTGCGTTTTATCAGTGACTGCAAGAACCAATTGGACGCGGAGTGGCAACTGCGAGGGGTGCATCACATCATCGCCGGCGGTGGTGCCGCCGTGCGTGGCTTCTCTACTCGACTGTTGTCTGAGCTGGTAAAGGCCGACGCCTCCTATCACCGCGTCGAGGGTGACGGTCTCTTTCTCTCTCCCCCACAGCGGGAGGGGTCGTGGGCGGGGGCGTCGATGGCGGCGTGCAGCTCTTCCTTTGCCCCCATGTGGATCACCCGGAAAGAGTGGGAGGAGGAGGGCAACACCGTCCTCTACCGAAAGCTGTTTTTGTAACGGGAGGAGAGGTGGGGAGAATCCGAAACTCTGCTGTCTAATCCATTTTTGGTGTTCATTCACTTGGAGGGGGGATCGTTTAAATAACCAATTTTACTGTTGTTTGCTTACTTGACTTCATTAAAAGTATTCATACTTTAGAAGATGTTACATTGCCTAGGATCTGCACTGTGCTCTTTTCCCCTACCCCAATCACTTTCAAAAAAGATCTTTAGCAAAGGTAGCAATTAACCTCATGAAGCCCAGGAGCATCCGGGCGGCTACAAAAATAGCGCAAAATAGAGCGTTTTATTTGGACTCGTTGGTGACCAAATCCAAGTGGGAGGGAGAGCTGACGGATCCCATTATAGAGAAGAGAGACGTGCTCTCTCGGCGACCGATACAGCTGCCCTCGGGCTGGCGGGACCGCAGTCTGCAGTCTTTGCAACGGTGTCTCCATGGTATTGTTCCCAAGGAAGTACTGGAGACCAACGACTTATTCCTGTGCTCCTTGATCCATCCCTCGTATATTCAGAGTCGCCACTTTTCAGGGCCCATTTCCCCGAAGGATCTAGTCCGACTGCGGAATGAACTGGCGATGCCGGGGGAGGCCATGACCGTTGGCGCCTCCACCATACAGTTATTGCAGAGTCTGCTCGAGGTGCACCACCACGCCGCCGAACGGTCCACCTCCGCACTCCGAGAGGGTAAGGCCGATGACGAGCGGGTGCGATATACGGCCCCGGCACTGGAAAAGATAGACGTTGAGTTTCTTCAAAAGGTGCCGAAACAGTTTCGGTTAGACTCGTTCTTACTGTATGACGACACCGTTGTGCCGTCGGTGGGGTCCACGGTACCGGAGGAGGTGTTGGTGTCGGCCGCCACCGCCCTCTGTGGGTCAGCAGCTCTGCTGGGAGGGCCATCCCTCGCGGCCAGGGTGCTGGACCGCATCCGCTAAACGTTTAAAAGAAATTCTCCCTTTCCTTTAAATAGGTTTTGCTTTATTATTATTTTTATTATTTTTGTGATGGCCCCCCTATCGGCAACTATTTCCCCTTCCTCACCCCTGCGTATCTTTGTATAGTTGAATCCATCTCAATGGACAAACTAGCGAAAGAATGGTTAGAGTGGGACCTCAATCCCACCACACGGGCCGAGGTACAACGGCTGGTGGACACAAAGAACACAAAACAACTAGAGGCAATCCTTTCCAAACGGCTCCAATTCGGCACCGCCGGCCTACGCGCAAAGATGGGGGCAGGAAACAATCGAATGAACAGCATGACGGTGATTCAGGCAACGCAAGGGATCGCGGCCTACTTGTGCGAAAAGTACTCTGTAGGAGATAGACGGAGAGGGGTAATTATCGGTTTCGACGGTCGTCACAACAGCAAACACTTTGCACAATTGGCCGCGGCGGTGCTGAAGCAACACGGTATTTACACCTACCTCTTCAAGGACACGGTTCCCACCCCGTGGGTCTCTTTCGGCGTGGGCCATCTGCACTGCATCATGGGCATCATGGTGACGGCGAGCCACAACACCAAGGAGTACAATGGGTACAAGGTGTTTGCGGAAACCGGGGCGCAGATTGCGTCTCCCACGGATAAACACATCTCCGCCTCCATTGGTCGGCACCTCAGGCCCACCCTTCCCACGTGGGATGGCTACCAGGGCGACTGTGACCCTTCCCAGGAGATCTGGCACCGTTATTTTCATAATTTTAGAACCCATTACACCCCTTTATCGACATCCATGGATATTAAGGTGACCTACACCGCCATGCACGGTGTGGGCACGCCTTTCGCGGTGGAGGCGCTGAAGCGAATCGGCTTTCCGGAGGATAAAATTGTGCTGGTGGAGAAGCAGTGCACGGTGGACCCCAACTTTTCCACTGTCAAGTCCCCCAACCCGGAGGAGGGGCGGGAGGCCTTCCGCCTGAGCATGGAGAAGGCGACACAACAACAGTCCCCTTTGATTCTGGCGAACGACCCCGACGCGGACCGACTGGCGGCGGCGGAGTGGAACGCCAAGACGGACAGCTATTTCTGTTTCACTGGCAATGAAATCGCCGCCCTGTTTGGTTGGTGGGCGGTGACGGTTGCCAAGAAAAATGGACTGGATCCCTCTTCCTGTTATTTTGTCTACTCCACCGTGAGCAGCTCGATCCTTCAAAGTATTGCCAAGAAGGAGGGCATGCACGCCATCGACACGCTGACGGGGTTCAAGTATATGGGTGGCTTGGCACAGAAAATGGAGAGTGAGGATAACGCCGCAGAAGGGATTCCCCTGGCCAAAAAGAGAAAGGTACTGTTTGCGTTTGAGGAGTCGATCGGGTACATGTGGTTTAATCAAGTGTACGACAAGGATGGCATTTCCGCCGCGGCGGTGCTCGCCGACATGACCAACTGGCTCTACGCCCGCGGTGAGACCCTTCTGGGCCGCTTGAATGAAATCTATCGAACTTACGGCTACCACTACACCAGCAACTCCTACGTCCACGTCACCGATCCCAAGCAAACCGCCCGATTCTTCCACGACATTCAACACTACTCACCCCCCTCCGGCGGTGAGACCAAAACCTTTACCCTTTCCGGCGAGACGTTCCACTATCCCAGCCAGCTGGGCGGTGCGGCGGTGCTCCACATCCGCGACCTCTCCAACGGTCTTGACACCCGCACCGCCGACCAGAAGGCGACGCTACCCACCTCCAAGAAGAGCCCCATCATTACCTTTTTCCTCGACAACGGCGTCACTCTAACGTTCCGTGGGAGCGGGACGGAGCCAAAGTTGAAGTGGTATAGTCAGGTCGTGTCGGACCGCAGGGAGGCCTCACAAGAGTTACCATCTTTTGTCGCACAGGTCGTGCGCGAATTGGTTCTTTCACCACATTACGGGTTCCAATCGCGTGACGGGTCGACCAACAAAACTATTTCAAAACTTTAAATTTCTGATCTTTTCGACTGCGAAAGCAGCGCGCTCAATATAGCATGCACTATATGGTATCTTTGTGATTCAAGTTTTTTTTTTTTTTTGTTTTGTCTTTTTCTCATTTTGCATTTATTTTTTACATTTCGCTCTCCTCCGCACCATTCACCCCTTTCTTACTTTCCCCTCCCACCGCCAAAAAAAAAAAAAAAGAATAAATAGTACCGATTCTTTAGACTACACTTTTTTTTTTTTTGCTTGTAAACCCCTTTTTACTATATATACATTTACACCTAGAACATTAGAGAATAATGAGCATTCCGCACTTTACGGGCGCTAAAGTGATCATTGGCAGTCAAGACTTCTCCGAGAAGAATGAGAGTGTGTTGGCGAAGGATTTGACTGAGTTTTTCCCTCAGTGCGCGCACTACGGTAATAACGATTTGCTAGCCTGCTCCGGCTACTTTAGTGCCCTTGAACACTCCATTTTTATCTTTGACACACGTAGTGCGCAGCTCGTTCAAACCCTTCACGGGCACCGCGCCGCTGTTACGTGTCTGAGATGGCATGAAACCCCCTCTTCCTATATGCAAAATAGTAACTTTCTATTCAGTGGTGCCCGCAATGGTGAGGTCTATCTGTGGGACGCCGGAGAAGGCATTGTGCTCTCTCGCGTGGGAGTTCCTAACGACCTCCCAATTCGCTGTCTGTCTCCCCTTTCCGCGGAACATCTTTTATTAGTCATCACAGACGACGGAGGGAACTATGTCTTTGACTCTTTATTAAGTGATAAGGGCCCATCGGATATGGATTTGCTGCCACTACGCCCGCTAGACCCCCGCGCCCTAGAGCCCGTTTTGAGTGACTCTCGATCTTTAAAAGACTCTCTTCGACTTCCCCATCTTAGACAGTCCATCTCCAACTCCAACGTCTTTGAGCGACCCACCTGGCCCGTCCCCTATCGCCTCGCCGTCTCCCGTCTTTCCCCTCAAAGTACCTTTGCCATTGTGATGAATGATCGGGTGCGGGTGATTAGCAACGTCTCCTTGGACAAGAAGACGGCTCCTTCGACGAGTGGCACCGCTCTGTCTTCCTCTTCTCGGTGCACCGCGAGGGACTTAATCTACGACAGTGAGGACGGCTTGCAAACGGTGATGGATGCTTTTTTTAGCGAGGCGGTGGAGGAGGTGTTGTATTTTGCCACCCGATTCGCCGTAGGGAGCTATGACTGGAAGCTGGGTAGTGTCTTGAATGAACAATTAGTGTGGACGAACGGGGTGGATGAATTCCGCTCCATCTTTCCCTCTTCCCCACCTCTTACGCTGGCGGCGACCGACACCCTCTCCCTTCCCTTTCTCTACTCCTTTGGAACCGATCTGCGCCTCTGCGCGTGGTACGCCCTCCGAACCGGCAAGACGACCAGTGTCTCGGTGGATGTCCGGGGCTTTCGGATTGCTTCCAAAAGTATATTTCACCTGGCGCAGTCCGAGTTGGATTCTTCGCGCTTCGCGGTGCTGCTGGAAAATGGTGGGATCGTTAATTGGCAGTACAATGTGTTTTCTCAGCGGTTTATTCTTCAAAGCTATGTCCCTTCGCCCATGGTAAAGCCGGTCTGCCTCTCCCGTCTGGGGACGCACTTCCTTTGCTCGGCGTTGGACAGCGGCCAAGTGGTGCTGATGGACGCACTGCACAATAATGCGCTACGACGGTTCAATGTGGTCTACTCCAGTGGGACCAAAATCATTCTTCTTTGCCGCCACCGGTTTGACGACTTGGTGTGGATTGTGAGCCACAAGAAAGTAGGCCCCAAGCATCACCATCAGGTGTCACTGTTTGATACACGGAGTGGAGATGTGGTGAAGGTCTTGCGTAAGCCCTCCATGAGCGCAGAAAACACCATCATGAAATCCGTATCAATGGACAGAAGCGGCACCTTTCTCCTCGCTCTCTACTCCAACGGAACGTTTGAAATTTGGAACACCGAGGATGACCGTCTGGTGCACTTTCACTCCGGCCTTGGGGTCTGTGATGTGTGTTGGGCCCCCTCTGAATTAGGTCTCTGTGTCAGCGGTATGCACGGCAATCCCCAGCTGCTTTCCGTGGTGTTCTCCGAGGGCGCCCTGTCACTCTGGTCCGTCTACCGTGACCGCGCCGTGATCAGCCGTGACTCTCTCCCTCTCTTTGCCGCTAATACCCTTCAGGGCGGTGGGGTCACCTCCATCAGCGTCCTAGACAAGTTGTGCTTCTTCGATGCTCAGGGAAACGGCTTGGTGGTATTTGGGAAAGGTGGCAAATTGACGTCTCGCTCGCTGAGTCTGCCTCTCGCCAACAGTGGCCGTGCGGTTTCTCTTTCTTCTCCACCAGAGTCTCAGCAGCCCCTCGGTAGCTTTGCCATCTCTAGTTTCAGCGACGTCAACGACCTCCAAGACGATCGTCGCCTGCCGCTCGTGGCGGCCGTCTTTCATGATGGCTCCATGGCGGTGTGGAGCGCCGAGTCGGGTGCTAGGATTTGCTGCAATCGAGGCGGACCACTGGAGTCGACCAAATTTGTGAGTGTCGCGTGGGTGGAGAACATGCTGGCCCTTCAAACCTCCTGCGGTAGTGTATTACTAACCGATCGCTTTCTTCAGTTTACGAATAGTGATGTTTACTCCAAATCCCTCCGCCGACCGTTGCTCAACGCCTCCTTTCTTTTACCGTCTCAGCGTACCTTTATTCAAACCAGCCTGGAGTTGGGAACGTTTTTGAAAGTGTCTTCTTCCCCTTCGATGGGTACGTCGTCAGAGACTGCTCCCAGTCGATTTGCGCAGTCCGTGTCTTCTGACCACTTGCCGTGCCGCGGCCCACTTGGCCAGCTCCTCACCCATGCCATCCTCTCCAACGAAGAGGAACAGGAACTGTACCTGAACACCATGATCCCCCCAGCGGTGCGACGAGCCATCGAGGGCGCTCACGAGGAGGAAAATCTGACCGCTGTTGCCTTTTGGGTGGCCCTCTATTTGGGGAAGCGGGAAAGGATTTCGTTTTGCCACTCTATTCACCGTCTTTGGAGCAAAACAAGTGGGACGGCGACGACGGGAGCGGGAAATCGGATCCCCCTTCAGCTTCAACGCGCCCTGTCGGAGTGGGAAATTTGCGGAAGTCCGTATCTGCTCGCCGATTCCCTCAGTCCCGGCTGCGCCCCCGCTAGCACGGTGCGGCGTAATGAGTACATTCTCTGCGAGCAACGGTGCGCTGCCTTGCAGACATACGAGAAAGCCAACGTGGACGACTCCGTGAGCCGTTTACTGGTGGCGAGGAACTATTTAAAGTTACAGGAAGGGGTGAAGGCGGTGGATGTGCTCATCAACTCCAATTATCAGAGCCCCCACTTTGGCATGCTGTCCACCCTCGCCGTCGCCCTCGCTTCCCACGCCAACTTTGAGCTCTCGACGGAGCCCTCCCCGGCGAGGGAGTTCTACGCCCACACGATGAAGCAATCGGCGGCCATGTTGCTCGCCAAAGGGGATGTGCAAGGGGCGGTGGAAAAGTACATCCTCGCCCGCGAGATCAACGAGGCGGTGCTGGCGTACCAGTCTCAAGGAAAATGGGAGGAGGGGGCTCTGCTGCTCAACGCCTTCCCCGGACTCTCCCCCGATGTGCTCGCTGAGGGCCGACTGCGGTGGGCGCACCACTATGAGAAGCAAGGCCTTCCACTCAAGGCGGCTCGTGTGGCGGTTTCTCTGGGTCCTTCACACTTTAAGGAGACCCTAGAGATACTTAGCAGAGGGTCCCAGTGCGCGGATATGGCGGGCTTTCTTGCCCTCATGCTGTGGAAACAGTGGAAGGAAGCTTCCCCGAACGAACCGGATGCAAATGCCAACCCTACAGAGGATCGTTCTACTCTCCTTATAGATGCATTGGCGAATTTCTGTAGCATATTACGGTCGGTGGGCAACACCGCTGGAGAAGCCCTGGTGGTGTCTGTTATTTCCGATATCAAACAGCTAGACACTCAGAAATGAACCACTCCTTGTATCATTATTTTATTTCCACACTCCTTCATTGGGATGAATGTTTTTGTTTTGCATTTAATTTTAAATTCACTGATTTTTTTTTTTTATTATATATTTATTGTGGAAAACACTTTCCTTTTCATATCCTACTCCCCCTTTTACTACTACTATTCATTAAGTATACAAAACTGCTATATTTCACTCCGTGTGCCTCGGGGGGTCAAAATGGCATTAAGAGGTGAATTGCGGTCCGCCAAGTTCGCAGAGTATCTTTCTACCTATGCCATACTGAACTCCATCGGACTGCATCCCACTACCCTGCTGGAGAGACGGGACAGCGCGCGGGGGGTAGGGGTGTATGTGCGCGACGCGTGCGACGCCGGCACCTCTCTGCTCGTCGTTCCCTCCAAACGGTTTGTTTCCAATTCCGTCTTGAATAAATTAGGCACCAAAGTGCGGCTCCGCGGCGTGGAGGGGTGGAAGGGGGTCCCGCTGGATGAGGGACTGATGACGTACCTGACACAGAGCGACCGCACGGGCAGGGGCGCTCTGGAGTGGGTGGAGTGGTGCTGGCGGGTGGGCATTGAGATGCACCGCGGCTACTCGGACTGGTGGGGCTGGCTGCAGAGCGTTCCCAGCGCGAAGGAGTTTCAACAGCTGGAGGACTACAGCGTATCACTGTGCCGCGCCCAGCACCCCACCATTCTCCCCTATTACCAACAAAGCGGAAAGAAGATGGAGAGCGAAATCCGCTCTGCTTACCAGTTGCTAGAAAAGGAAAATATGATGCCGTGCTACGCGTATTTTCGGCGGGCGGCTCAAGTGTTGCTGTCAAGGGGTCTGCTGGTACCGGTAGGCTGGAAGTCGAACCAAGGGTCATCAGATACCCCCGGGTTGGAAATTGCCGTGGTTCCCTTCCTGGATTTGATGAATGGGACCGACATCACATGGCCCTCCTCTGTCGCCAACTGTGACGTCGAGCCTGCCTTTAGCATGGAGGAGCTCCCGGCATGGTATGTCTCGTGGATTCGATACGAATTAGAGCAACGCTCCATGTATGATGTCCTTCCCCTGGAGGAGTCCTTCAAGGAGCACTACTATCTCTGTGCGACCCTTAATCAACCCCTCCGTGCCTCCGAGGAAGCGTTACTGGACTACTGGGAGCCGCACGTGGAGACTGGCGTGCTGGATCTGCCGAGTGAGCGCCGCTTGTCCCGTCTTGTAAAGTATTTTTACTGAGGAGATCGTGTGATGGGAGACAGACGCGTCTCTCCGTCCTCAATACAACGCGAAAACATTTTGAATGTGTTTTGATTTCTTTTCCGAAACACATACGGTGATGCTTAAAGTGACGTACTCCACTGTTTCTTTTTTTCCCTCTTTCTCTCTATATCCTTCAAAGAATACAGGAAAAACGTTATTTTTTAACACATAGAGGAATGTCGTTCGCCTACCAACGCTTTAAAATGCGGGCGACGAAGATGTCGGTGACGTTTACCCGTGGTGTGGTAGATCGTTGCAATTCGGTCATCAATGTTGCCATTTCTCCCTTCCGAAATCTCACTGCCCGCGTCGGCCAAGAGGCGCCGTGGCTCGTTGCCATACTTACCGTCACCGGTATGTCCATTATCCCCCTCGTACTGTATCCCCTTCTGCGCCCCTACTTCAAGGACCGCCGAACCATCCAGGAGGAGGAAAGAGTCCGTCTGTGTCTGCAAAAGGGTATTGACCCCTATCCCTTCATGAAACTCAAGAGTGAGGTCTACGGCGCCAAATCCCCCAATGTCCGCTTCCAGGCCGCTCCGGAGGGTCACTACCCCGAGGAGGAGGCCATCGTGCGAATGGTGAAGCGAAAGGAAGAGCTGCTGCAGCAGACGAACGGCGATATAGAATCGACGGTGCAGGAGCTGATGGCACTCAAGAGAGCCCAGGCGGCGGAGGCGAAGCGAATCCAACACGACTACACCTACCGACCCGATTTTGTCTTGTCGGTGCGCAAAGCGGAGGAGCCAAAGACGGTGTAGAGCATGGGTGTGAGGGAGTCGAGAGCTGCAGGGATAGGCTTAATTGCGTTCCTCCAGATTTGCTTATTAATGTCACAGACTTGTAATGTTTTTCTTTTTGCTAACGCTTCCCGTATAAAAAAGAAAGGAGTATTTTTTTTTTTTTCATCTTTCTTAATATCTGCTTTTTTTTTTCCCCCCTTTCCTTTTATTCCAGCAATATACCGAATCCTCTTTTTCCCCCATTATTATTTCTCTTTTCGTATCAAATCTTCAACCACCACCCCCACGACAAAAGAAGTAAAGAAAAGGAAATGTTCTTGACACGGTTCTTGCGTGCTCCCACCACGACGGACGCGGCTGCCAAACTACCCGCTGGTAATCCCATCAATAAAAGTTGGTTTAGGAATGATCTCATCATTCGGCGCAAAGGGTCGTACCGGTCCCGGTGGGGGACGGGGGCGGAGGGGTATGGCTCTGGCGTTCCTCTCAGCGATCAGGTAAAACTGCACTGTGTGGATAACACCAATTGCAAACACGTCCGCCTCATCTCCCGTGAGACCGCGGAGCGGTTCGCCCACTGCAGAGTGTTCCCCGCCGTCGCCCACCGTGTGTCGGTGCAGCGCTTCAAGAAGGGCGGGGAGGCCGGCCGTCAGAATATTAAGCCAGGTAGTATCTATTGGGTGTGTCTCTTTTCCCGCCGTCAGACCAACACGCGTATGAGTGGACTGCAGACCAACTTTGACCGTAATACGTGCATCATCATGAATGATAGTCGGGTGCCGCTGGGGAGTCGGGTCATGTACTGCGCCGGCCGTCACGTCAATCACAAATACCATCTCAAAGCCATTGTGTTAGCTAATTTTTTTGTGTAGGTGCAAAAAATAAAAAAAAAAATCGAAAATAACAGATTGTTTCCACGCCTTTTTTATTGTTCGTTTATAACGATAAAAAACAACAACAACGTTAATAATATTTGACCGATTTCTTGCACACACACACACACACACACATCTCTCTCTCTTTTCCCCTTTAGCCCTTTTAAACCAATTATCATTATTATTCATCATGTCTCAAATGGAAGTGCTCCCGACGTCTTCCTCTTCCGATGAGGAGGAGCCGCTAACCGAGTGCGCTCCAGCGCCCCATCACAGCGGGGAGGACAGTAATGCCGCCATCTTTATTCAAAACCTACGCCAACACCACGAGGAACAAGAGGAGGGTGACTCGCTAAGTGTGGGGGAACGGATACAAAAGGCGACCGAGATGAAGACGAAGGCCAATCAGCTCTTCTCTTCAGGGAAGGTAGCCGATGCCCTTTCCCTTTATCGGGAAGCGCTCTATACCGCTCCACTGAAACCGCTAGAAAAGAGTGCCCCTGTCAGTTCCTTCCAGGAGGAGGACACGAAAGGGGAGAACCAGGAGGAAGCAGGAGCCACTACAGAAGAGAAGAAGGTTCAGCACGAAGAAGAAAAATTAGCGGAGGAGGGGGAAACGAAAAAGAAGGAAGAGGAGGAGGACGGCACGGATTACACGCTGACCGCACAGCTTTTCTGCAACAGTGGTGTGTGCTACTTTAGTCTAGAGGACTATGAAAATGCGGTGGAAATGCTGACCGAGGCGATCCGCCACGATAAACAGTACGCCAAGGCGTATTTGAAGCGCGCGGAGTCGCACTACCATCTGGAAAAGTGGTCTTCTGCTTATGGGGATTACGAAACGTATGAGAAATTAGGCGGTCGATTGGACTCTCCCGCGCAGTCCCGAAAGGCCTTTACGAAAGAGAAGACTGATGAGGAAATGAAAAAGATGATGGGTGAACTGAAAAACATCGGCAATAAGTTTTTGGGCCTCTTTGGGTTGTCTACCGATAATTTCAAGTTTGATCAAGACCCGAATTCTGGTGGTTACTCGATGCGGTTTGAAAAATAGTTACAGGCGTGACTCACCGTTGCTGTGCTCTTGCGATTTTATTCGATTTCAAAGGCACTGGAGGCCTCCTGAATCACCTCCATGTTGCAAATATTATACAATGGCTTAGGCCCCACTTTTTTTTTTTTCTAATGTTTTCTTTGTGAACAAAAATTAGAAGGAAACATCACCCTTTTACTCTTTATTTCCCTTCTCTGCCTCATCCACCTTCTTATTCTGTAAAGCCTTTACCCCACTAGTTATTAGGTTCTGCTATGGATGATTGTAATCTCATCACTACCGTTTTAGTCCAGTTTCTAAAGTCGACGGAGGAGGAGAAACAAAAGCTCATTGAAGAATATCCTTCTATTTTACAGGATGTTGTACTCGATGCTCTGAAGGAAGCACAGGCGCAGCTACAAGCCACCATAAAAGAAGTTCGAGAGGCATCGAGGACAATCGAAATGGTGTCGGCTGCGGTGGACGTCCCCGGCGGCATGACTACACTTCAAGCCAATGAAAAAGAGGCACTGGAGAATGAAAATTTCATCTATGAAAATTTTGCCATGACCCTCTCCAGTATTATCACGGCCAATCAGCAGGCGTACGAGTCGCGGCAGGTCGAGGTGCCATCGCACGAGAAGAAGTGGTTTCAACTCTCTCCCATCGTGCTGGAGGTGCTTTCCTATCTTCCCGCGGAGGAAATTTTCTCCTCCACCGAGTATGTCTGCAAAGATTGGATGTATTGGGTGGGGGAGGCCGAGTCGTCCTCTCCTTTCTGGCTGGGGGTGGTGCAGCGAGAGTACCCGGAGAAGCTGAAGGCGCTCTTGGCCACGGAGGGACCTGCTATGTTACTGGACACGGACTGGCGTTCGATTGCGATGCTGTGTGTGGTCGAAGAGGACGAGGAGGCGGAAGAGATGGAAGAAACGGTGTGAAAGTCGGCGTAAAAATGTGTTTTGTTTTTTGTAATTTCATTGGCTCACTTTTCTAACTCACCTCTTCAATAGTAGTGTCTCTTGAATAATGATTCCCCTCCCCCCCCCCCTTTCCTTTTCCTTTCGCTAAAGTTTAGAACATTGATCAGAGCGGTCCACTGTCATCATCATTATGCTGTCCCAGTTTTTCAGTCAGCTGTTAGCGGAATTTATCGGCACGTTTCTGTTCGTGTTAACCATCCCCCTAGCCCCACTAGGGGTGGGCACACTGGCCCCAGTCCCCATCGGATTCATGCTGTGCTCCATGTGCTTTACCTTTGGCTACATCAGCGGAGCCCATTTCAACCCCGCCATCACCTTTGCCGCCCTGATCAATGGCAAATTCACGTTTCAGCGCGCCTTTTGGTACATTGTGGTTCAGATTTTAGGTGCCTTCTGTGCCTCCCTTTATAGTTCCACCATCGTCGGCCTCGACATCGACGTCCCCTCCACGGACCTGACGATTGGGGCGATTTGGCAGTCCGTGATGAGTGAGTTGGTGTACACCTTCGCCCTGGCCTCCGTGGTGCTCCATGTGTGCTTCTCTAGACAGCGCTCCAACGACTTTTACGGCTTCACAATTGGTCTGACGGTGACGTGCGGCGCCTTCGCGGTGGGCTCTGTCTCTGGTGGTGCCTTCAATCCCGCGCTGGCCCTAGGCACGCAGCTTGTGGCGTGCATTGGCGGGAAATGCAAGCCGTTGATGAGCTTTTGGGTCTATTGGATTGCCCCGCTTTTGGGCTCCTTTATCGCCACCATTGTGTACCAAATCTTGGACTCCCACGAACGCGAGGGCAAGGTGATTGTGTCCGGCGCCGTGTTTTAGAGAATGACGGGGGAAAGCGTTTTTGAAGTTTTTGAATCCCGTTTTTTGTCACGTAGTGTTAAAGAAAGAGAGAGTTTGTTTCTTTCATTATCGTTGCCCATTTGTTTTAATTGCACTCTTAAATATTCTTTTTTTTTTTTTAATACTGGCTTGCATCCCTGTGTTGATATATTGCAGATGTATGGAGTGATTTTCCGTTTCCAACAGTTGCCTCTTCCCTTTTACTCTTGATTCTACCGTTTACATAGATTCAATTACTTGCTAGTAGTAAAGGAGAAGCGATGACGAGCATTCCTCTCAAGGTGCTCCACGACGCCGTCAACACAAAAGTGTCGATCGAGATAGCGGCGGGAGAGGTGTACACTGGCACCTTAGTGGAGGTCCAGAACAATATGAATGTGATTCTTAAGGATCTCACGAGAACCAGTAAGGCAGGAAAGACGATGGAGAGCAAGAGTGCGCTCGTCCGGGGCTCTACTATTGTGATGATTCAGTTACCCGATGCGCTTCAAACGTGCCCCTCACTGGTCGCGGCGCAGACGGCGGTGACGAAACTTTTGGATAAGAGAGGGGAGGGGAATGGATTCGCCCAGCGCCGCAAGCGAACTCGCACGGAGGAGTAAATTTGTAAACAATAACTATTCGCCATTAGTTTTTTTCGCTTGTAGTGATCTGTCCTTTTTTTTTTTTTTTGTGCATGTGCGTGTATTTCGGAAATTTTTACTACTTATTTTATCTCCTCCCTTCTCTCCTTCCTTCTTTATTTGTTTCTATTTTATGTTGTTTCAACTTCATTGGAAAGTTACCATCCGATGGTCAATGAAGCGTTCTACCCGTAGTAAACCACTCCTCGCAGGGTCAAAGAAGGGGATGAGTATACCCACAGGGAGTAAGTTGAGCCCTCTGCCCCGACTTCAAAAGAAGGTGCTGTGTCCTAGTATCGTCCCCCAAACGCCCTCCCCACATTGTCCTGGGAGTACCGCACCTCCGCCCGCGGAACCACTGGATACGACGAATTCGCCTAAAGATTCTAATCCGCCAGGCCCCGAGACTCCCCCAAAGGATGATCCGGTCCACAGCTTTCATTTTGAACCGGAAATAAAAGACCTCCTTCAAAAAGGAGAATACACCTCTTGTTACATTCAACTCTCTGCGCTTCACGGAGAGCTGGAGGGAAAGGAACCCTTATACGAAGCCGTACTGCTGGCGTATCGGGCCAAATGCAGCTATGCCCTTCTGAACTTTATGGAGTGCTACGAAGACAGCCAAAAGGCCCTCGCCTGTGGCATTGCGAACCGCCCCGGTGATGGCATTTCGGTGACGGATGTGATGACTATGGCGCTGTACTCCTGCATCATTCGGGAGGAATACAAAACAAGCGAAGAGTTCATCGATACCTGTCTCCAACACCCGTCAGAGAACCTATCGGACGGATTTCGGACCTTCTTAACAGAAGTGAAGGACGCGCTGGAATCCCTTAAGGCCTTTCGATCCGCTTTGGAAGGGGAGGAGTGGGACTACGCCTATTCTCTCCTACCCTTGACAACCGTGCTCACCAAGGAGACCCCTCTTTTGATTCTCCGGGCCACCGTGTTGTTGGAGAGCGGTCGAGCAGAGGAGGCGCGTTCGATTTTACTGCCCTACGTGCCCTCCATCTCCCCTCCACCAGTCCTCCGGCATCACACGATACAGCCGGAGGAGTGCCTGTTGCGGCGAAATGCGGATTCGCACTTTTTGTTGAGTAACGTACTGCTTGCCAAGGCGTGTCTGTACTGCGGTCGGTCCTACGTCAACATCGCTGCGGAGCTCATCCAGCGGTGCCTCACCGTCCAGCCCAGCTACCTCCCCGCCATGAAGGTGGGCAACTACATCGTATCGCTGGAGGACTACATCTCCCTCTACGCTCAGGCGATGGAAGAGAAAAAGTATCCCCTCGCGTTGGAGATCTGTGAGGATGCGTTGGCCCTCGACGCCAAAAACACCAAGTTGAACGCCACCTTTCACCACGAACGCGCGTTGGTGTTTCGTCTCCTGGAGAAGCCACTTTCTGTCATTGAGGAGTGTACCAAAAGCATCGCCGAGGACCCGACGGTGGCCAAGGTGTACGCCACACGGGCGGCCGCGCTGGACGAGGTGCTACGGAAGGAGGACGCGGATTTGGACCGTCTGATGGCGGTAAAGCTAAACAAGTCGTACGAACGGGTCTTCAACGCCCGCCCGGAGCCCACCCCAAAGGTCCCCGTGAAGGAAACCCCCAAATTCCCCTGGCAACTTTCCTTGTACGACGACCTCGGCCTCACACGGAGCGCGTCCCTCGAGGAGATCAAATCGGCTTACCGTCGTATGGTCCTCAAAGTGCATCCCGATAAACTGTCTCAAGAGTCCAAAGAAGTTCAAAAGAAGGCGGAGGAAACCTTTAAGAAAGTGGCACACGCCTACTTCATTCTCTCCGATCCGTATCGCCGGTCTGCTTACGATTTATCTCTCCCAGAGTCTACCTGAGAGATACACATAGACTCTCCAACGGACTTTAGTGGTTGTTGTGTATTTTTTTTTTTTCTTCTTCTGTTCTGTTTTGCGTGCGCTGATGAACTTACGTAGTTGGACTTCTAATTTGAGTATTTTTTTTTTTTTTCTACTCCTTCTCTCTGTCCATCTTTCTTAGTAGTGGAATATACGCTTTTTATTGTTAATAATACCTAATTAGAGATATATTTAATAGCTGTTGGTTGGAAAACACAAACAACTATATAAATATATATAAACCCCCATTTTTTATTTTTTTTAACATTTCTGTGCGTGACTGAATTGAACACCCTTTAGTCATGGCAGACCCCCGTTTAGAATGGCTTGCCGACCGCATTACTAAAAGCCTTTACGGCATTAGTGACGCCTCAATTAAAGATTTACTGTCGGACAAGGAAAATGTAGCGGATATTTTATCCGTGTTTGAGAACGCAGAAGGAGCCGTAGAACCGTACTTTGTCATTTTTGCCTGTGAGGACGAAATCGTAGGAAAAGAGTCCACCACCCCAAAAGACCGCATCGCCACCAAAACGAATGGACCACAGAAACTCCGCGTCAGCACTTCTGCCCTGTTTAACTCGAATGTCACCGGATCGGCCAACTACCCCGCCGACAAGACCCGTTGCCTGTTCTTTGTGCGCACCGATGGCACCAATCTCACCACCGACTTGGCCAAGGACTGGAAGACCCACAACAAGATCGACAGGGCTTTTGAAATCACCTCCACGCAGGTCCCCTCTCTCAACGCCTTTCACGCCATTATCAACGATGTATTTCAACCAATTATTAATGACGTGAGTAAAACGTTTGGCAAAAAGAAAACAAACGGCCCCTCCGCCGCGGAGACCAGCGTGGTGTCCGCCACCGGTGCCGACCTTACGGTGGCCGAGGAGGACGCCGTCCCCGTCGCAGTCTCCAACCAACACCTCTACGCGGAGATCGCCAACTGGGTGGGAAGGATGAACACGCAGGTGGACGGATTCATTAGTCAAGTTGGCGCGGAGCGTAAACTGCCGATCCCGCCGAATTTGATGAACTTGGGCTCCACCGAGGCCGACCAACGCGCCGCCCTTGCCAATGACGACCTCATCCGGCAAATTGATATGACGGTGACGCAGTGGCAGGCGGAGATTGCCTATGCCATGTCCCTCGATCCCCAAAAAGAGGGCCCACTCGGCGAGATTGAGTACTGGAGGGAAAAGTACAGTACGATTAGTGGACTCTATGAGCAAATCAACTCCCCCCAGGCAAAGTTTATTCTGCAGGTCGCCAAGGCGGCGGAGTGCAACTCCTCGGTGATGATCGCCACCACCATGACCCAATTCTCCCACCAGTACACCGAGGCAAAGGACAATGTCAAATTTCTCGGCACCCTTGACCGTCACTTTCGCACCGTTCAGAACCTCGACGCCAAGAACAACTCTCTCCAGCCGATTATTGACACCATGTCGTCCATGATGACCGCGCTGCGAATGGTGTGGATTATCTCGCGGTTTTACTCCACTGAGGAGCGTATGGTGGGTTTGTTAGAAAAGGTGGCCAAGATGATTGCCCAAAAGGTGAGCGACCATGTGGATTTCCGCTCCGTCCTCACACTCCCCATCGCGGAGGCCAAGCAAAAGGTGACGGAGGGCCAACAGTGCCTGATGCGGTGGAAGTCGGCCTACACCAATGTGCAGGAGGAAATCAACCACTCCGAGAGGGAACAGAATTGGAACTTTGACAAGAAGAGACTGTTTGAGACGACCGATTACATGTTTGACCGCTGTACCGATCTCTTGGAAGTCATTGAGACAGTGGAGTACTACACCACCGTACTGAGTGCGCAGCTGAAAACGGTGCTGACCGACAGCAGTGGCATTGATCGTGTGCTCCGGGAAGTGGACAAGTTGAAACGCCCGTTTGAGACCCTCACGTTTGACCCTTTTGAACGAAAAGCAACACACAACTGGCAGGTGGTCTTTTCTAATTTCGTGACTACTGCGGTGAACTTGGATCAGGAGGTGTCGGTCTTCATTAACAAAATCTTTGACGACGATCTGCGAAGCGCCGAGTCCGCGTTTGAACTTTTGTTATCCTTTAAAAAGATCCGCAACCGCCCCGACCGCAGCGGCAACGCCTTTGATATTTCCGCCCTCTTGTCGGAGAAAGCCGATCGCGTCTTGGCGCAGTATTTTTCCGAAATCGAAAACGTGCAGAACATCTTTAATGATAACAAAAACTCCCCGCCATTGACCAAAAATCAACCGGTGGTGGCCGGTGGTATTCATTGGAGTATTTCACTCTTTCAGCGTCTGAAGCGGCCGATTGTTCGGTTCCAGCAAGAGGGTATGTTGGCGAGTTCGATGGGCCGCCAGGTCCGCGCCAAATACGTTGAAGTGGCTAAACAAATGAAGGATTACTCGACGCAGCGGTTCCTGGAGTGGCGGGAAAGCATCAAGGCGGCGACGACCACCTCACTCAAAGCCAACATTCTCCGTCGCGACACGGAGGATCAGTACGTCGTCAATTTTGACACCACCATCTTTGACGTCATTCGGGAAACCAAATACCTAGACCGCCTGGGCTTTGAGGTGCCTAAAGAGGCCCTCCATGTCACCCTCCAAGATGAGGCCTACCACAAGCACGTCGACTCCCTAAAGAGTATGCTCTTTAGTTTTAACTTTGAACTTGGTATTTTGGAAGGCGCGGAGCGTATCATTCTCGCCAAGAATCTGAGAGAACTGAAGGCGGCCCTGGAGCCCGGACTGCACGACATTAACTGGACCAGTCTTAGTATTCCAGACTTTGTCGACGGCTGCGAAAAGGCCATCACCAAGTTCCGCAACTTGAGCAGAGAGGTACGAAAGAGCGCGGACAATATTCAAACGCAAATCGTTAATAAAATTGCGTCGACCAGACTATTGCCCTCTTACGAGGATCTTCTGCAACCGGGGAAGGAGCTGCCGGAGCTGCAAACGCTGGTGGACATTATTGACCGCCGTCGGTCGCACATGATTGAGCGCTGCACGCGTGCCTACCGCTCCGCCAAGCCTCTTTTGACCAAAGTGGAGAGTCAACTGGTGGGGACCCACACGGGCAAGTGCACCAGTCTGTCGAGCTACTACGGACACTGGGAGGGCCGTATCTGGAGGGCGCTGACCAAGCTGGTGCTGCGGGCCCTAAGTGACTTTGCGAAGCTGCTGGGCTACACCTCCTCGGGTAAGAGCTCCCGTCACCCACCGCTGTTTAAGGTGGCCATCTACCTCACCTCAGAGCCCTCCTACTCCCCGCAGCAGCAAGAGATCACCACCGCCTTTCACAAGATTCAGGCGGGTATTATTGACTCCACAAAACTGTTTCAGCGATGGATGAGGGGCACGTGTATTGAGTTTACCCAGGGAGAAATCATCCCCCGTCCACCGGAGGAAGAATACGCCACTCTCTTTACGTACTACCAAGACATCTTTGACATTCCCCAGGTCTACAAGTTGCAGGCGCTGATTAATCGAACGATTCAGACCCACTTGGGTGCCTTGGCCACCAACATGAAGATGCTTCAACGGTACCGTTTCGTCTACTTGGCGGATAAAAAGATTTCAGTGGAACAGCAGGCCAAGAACAAATTCCGGTGGATCGACTACGACGCAAAGTTCCAATTGTACTTTAACATGATTAACGATTTCGACACGGAGAATCACATTCACGATTTTGGTTTTATGCGGTGTGACGAAACGGCCTTTTACGCGGAATTGGTCGATCACGTGTACCAGTGGATCGCGATGGAGGGCGCTCAGCTCAACGACACGGTAAGAGCCCGTATGCAGAAGCGGTTCAACACGATTGTAAAGATTAACTCCGACCTCAGCCGCCAGTGTGACAATATTGACGATCTGAAGTTTGTGCTGGAGGTGATGCACAATGCGAAGGAGTCATCACTGGAGGTGGAGCAGGATGTGACGGAAATTGAGTACGTGTATCACTCGCTGAAGCGATTTGGCGTCAAGGTGGACGACGCGGAATTCAAGCAGGCAATGAGCCTAGGGGATATGTGGCAGTGTACGCTGTCCAGGGTCTACCAGACGGGTATCAACCTGGAACCGAGAAAGCTACAATTTCGCGACTTTACGCAAAAAGAGGTGGAGAAGTTCCTCGATAAGGGAGAAGAGGAGTACGAGGAGTTCAAGCGTTCGGGTCCGGGCCGCTCCGGGATCGATCTCGCGGACGGTAATCTGCGCAAAAAGGACTGGAGAGACCGTCTGACTCGTCTCCAGGCCCGCCGAGAGCAGCTCACCAAGGCGGAAAAGCTGTTTGACCTCCCTCTGACCCCCCACCCCAGTCTGCAAGCCCTCAATGAGGACCTGACCAAAGTGGAGGCGGTGTATGACATTTACGAGCAGTGGATCGCGGTGCTCCGCCGGTGGAACCGAAGCAGCTGGAAGGATTTGCTCCTGGAGGACTTGGAGACCACGACCGAGGAGCACGCCAAGAAGGCGAGACTGCAGTCGCGAACATTGGGGTCCGTGGAACCCTTCACAGCGGTGCAACAGGTCATTATCAATTTCCAGAACTCCCTTCCCCTGTTGGCGAAGCTCAAGAGCCCCGGTCTCAAGGCCCGCCACTGGAAGGAGCTGATGAGCGTCACCAAGAAGGAATTCAACTATGAGCAGATCAGTCTCGACGACCTCATCGCGATGGAGCTGTTCCGTTATAATGAGGAAATTGACGGTATTGTGCTGGCGGCGGCCCGTGAGCAGGGCGTGGAGCAGGAGGTGCGCGGCATCAAGGAGTTTTGGGCGGCGAAGGAGTTTACCCCTGTCCCCTACGAACCCCGCAAGGGACAAGTGCGCTGCGATGTGCTCACCGACACGGGCGAGATTCAGGAGGCGGTGGACGATAATATGCTAAAGATGCAATCGATCGCCAATGTCAAATGGGCCCAGCCGTTCATTGAGGAGGTGAAGCTGTGGGAACGTAAACTGGCCATGATCAACGATGTCATCACGGTGTGGGTGACGGTGCAACAAAAGTGGCAGTACTTGGAGTCCATCTTTAAGGGAAATGACGATATTGCGAATCAATTGCCGAAGGAAACGGCCAAATTTAACGATTTGGATAAGAAATTTGTGCGAATCATGAACGACACCTCCCAGAGCCCCAATGTCAGCCACTGCTGCAACACCCCCGGTCGGTTAGACGAGCTGCGCTTCATTGAAGAAAAACTGGAGGAGTGCCAGAAGGATCTCAGTAACTATCTCGAAACCAAGCGTTGCCTCTTTTCCAGATTTTACTTTATTTCCGACGACGAGTTACTTTCCATTCTCGCCTCGAGTAGCGCCAAGTCGGTGCAGGACCACATGCTCAAGATGTTCGATAACAGTGCCCGACTACTGTTTAAGAGCGAGAACGACGAGACGGTTTGCGGTGTGGAGTCGCAGGAAGGAGAACGGTTGGATTTTGCCAACCCCGTCCGCACCGACGGTGTCCCCGTGGAGGAGTGGCTCCAAAACGTCCTGGAGGAGTCCCGTTCCACCCTTCATGATATTATGAAGGCGGGCGTCTTTTACTACCCCAAGATGACGCGGCTCAACTGGCTGCAAAAGTACCACGGCATGATTACGCTGACGGGCGCCAAAATCTTTTGGACCTTTGAAATTGAAAACGCCTTTGACGAGGTCAAGAAGGGAAAGAAGGCGGCCGTGAAGGAGCTCTCGGTGAAACTAAAGTCGCAGCTGTTAGACTTGGTGGGCGAAATGGGCAAAGACGTGGATAAGCAGTACCGAAAAAAGATCAACACTCTTATTATTGTCGATGTACACGGTCGGGATATTGTGGACCGATTTGTTCGCGACTCCATTGTGGATGCGAGAGAGTTTGACTGGGAGTCCCAGCTCCGATTCTACTGGGAGAAGAATGTGGACACCTGTGTCATTCAGCAGTGCACGGGTCGGTTTGACTACGGCTTCGAGTACATGGGGCTGAACGGCCGCCTGGTGATTACCCCCTTGACCGACCGCTGCTTCATGACGCTGACGCAGGCGCTGACCTTTAATTTGGGCGGTGCCCCCGGTGGCCCCGCCGGTACGGGGAAGACGGAGTCGGTGAAGGATCTCGCAAAGGCCATGGCCATCCAGTGTGTTGTCTTCAACTGCGGTGAGGGGTTGGACTACAAGGCGATGGGAACCATCTTTTCCGGTCTCTCCCAGACCGGCTCGTGGGGTTGCTTCGATGAGTTCAACCGTATCGAACTGCCCGTGCTGTCCGTCGTGTCGGAGCAGCTCCGCTCGATTCAGTCGGCGCTGCGTAACAAGGACAGCGAATTCCTCTTTGGTGACAGTGTGATCAAACTCATCCCGACGGTGGGCGTGTTCATCACCATGAACCCGGGTTATGCGGGTCGTGTGGAACTGCCGGATAACTTGAAGGCCCTCTTCCGTCCCGTGGTGATGGTGGTACCCGATATGGAACTGATTGCAGAGAATATGCTCTTTTCAGAGGGCTTTACGACGGCGCGAGAGCTGGCCAAGAAGATGGTCACGCTCTACTCGCTGGCAAAGGGACAGTTGTCGAAACAGCACCACTACGATTGGGGTCTGCGCGCGCTTAAGGCGGTGTTGGTGATGGCGGGTCAGCTGAAGCGTGGCTCGCCGGAGCTGTCGGAGGAGTCGGTGCTGATGCGAGCCCTGCGTGATATGAATGCCCCCAAATTTATTGCCGAAGACGAACCCCTCTTCAAGGGTCTGATTGGCGATCTCTTCCCCGGTCTCGATCCCACCCGTGTCCCCCAAGAGAATCTGGCGCAGGCGGCGACCAAAGTCCTCAAGGAACGCACCTTTAAGATTGACACCAAGCAGATTGATAAGGTGGTGCAACTGTACGAAACGATGCAGACCCGACACACCTCCATGGTGGTCGGCCCCACCGGCGGCGGAAAGTCCGTCGTGATTGACACCCTCGCCAAGGCCCAGACCGAGTTGGGGCTCCTGACCAAGGTTTTTGTTATCAACCCCAAGGCGCAGCCCACCTCTTTGCTCTACGGTTACATGGACCCCATGACCCGCAACTGGAGTGACGGTATCTTCTCCAACATTTTCCGCACCATCAACAAGCCCGCGGAGGGTGGCCAAAAGGAACGACGGTATGTTATTTTTGATGGCGATGTGGACGCGAAGTGGGTGGAGGATATGAACTCTGTCATGGACGATAACAAACTGTTAACCTTACCCAACGGTGAGCGTATTCGCCTCCACCCCCAGTGCTCCCTCTTGTTCGAGGTCGGCGACCTCCAATACGCCTCCCCTGCCACCGTCTCGCGTGTGGGTATGGTGTTCCTCGACCCCGTGAACCTTGGCTGGAAGCCGTTCCTCTACTCCTGGCAGCTCTCCCGTCCCCGTGACGAGCAGGAAACACTCCAAGAACTCGCGGATCTGTTTATTGAGCCCCTCATCAATTTTGTGCTGGAGGGAATGGAGGGATCGGAGATCACGAAACCGCTCAAACTGGTGACCCCTACCAACGCGCTGAATATGGTGCGACAGCTGACCATCTTGCTCTCCACCATTGCCCCCAAGGCGACGGCGCTGGAGCCGCGGGCGCTGCAGTGTGTCTATATCTTTTCGTGCGTGTGGAGCTTTGGCGCGTTGATTGTGTCAAAGGAGGACCGCGAGCGGTTTGACACCTTTTTAAAGAAATTGAGTGGGTGGAACCTTCAGGATGTGGGGGACAACTTTCTCACCCGTTTTGTGGGATCCGGCTCCCTACCCGAACGCAAGACCATGTTTGACTACTACTTTGATCTCTCTGACAACCGCTGGAGACCCTGGAATGTGCTCATCAAGCCGTTCGAGCGGCTGCCCGGCCAGAAATTCAGTTCGCTACTGGTATCGACGGTGGACACGGAGCGGAGCACGTGGCTCCTCAACAAGATTATTCTCAACCGCACCCCTGTCATGTTTGTGGGAGAAAGCGGTACCGCCAAGACCGTCACCATTCAGTCGTATCTGATGGAACTCAAGAACCGCGCATTGGAGGATAACCCCGAGGACGACGGCACCCACCTGGAGGAGATGATTCTGGAAATGAACTTTAGTTCACGAACCACCAGTCTCGACGCCCAACGTACCATGGAGGATAACATTGAAAAGAGAACCAACACCGTGTTAGGCCCCCCTGCCAAGAAGCGATTAGTGGTGTTTATTGATGATATCAATATGCCCAACGTGGACCTCTACGGCACCCAACAGCCCATCGCCTTCCTCAAACTACTGATCGAGTACCAGTCCTGGTACGACCGAAAGGATCTGCTCTTCAAGAACATTCGCGACACCCAATTCGTGTCGGCGATGGCGCCCCCCGGCGGCGGTCGTAACGCCTTGGACCCCCGCTTTGTCTCCTTGTTTACCGTGTTTAACATTGTGTTCCCCGAAGACGAATCGATCCACACGATTTATGCGCAGATTTTGGGCGACTCCCTCAAGTCCCTCCCCGTCGAGGCCGGCCAGTTGGCGGAGACCATCACCAACATGACCCTCAAACTCTATCAGAGCCTGGTGGTCTCTCTCCCCGCTACCCCTGCCAAGTTTCACTACATCTTCAACCTGCGAGATCTCTCCCGTGTGTACGAAGGGTTGTGCCGGGCCACCGCGGAAAAGTTCACCGATGTGGCCAGTATCCTCCGGCTGTGGCGCAATGAGGTGACCCGTGTGTTTATTGATCGCATGTCGGACGTCAACGACAAGGCGTTTGTGCTGGGGAATATTGAAAAGGAAGTGGACCGTGCCTTCCCGGATCACAAGGCCTCCGTCATGAAGGAGCCCATCCTGCTGGGTGACTTTGGGGACTTTGTGCCCAACAGCGAGTTCGCAAGGACCCACATTTACGAAGACCTCGGCGACTACAATCACGTCCGCTCTCTCGTGTACTCTTTCATGGATGAAATGAACGTGACGGTGAAGAAGGTGGATCTGGTCATGTTCGACATGGCGTTAGAGCACTTGCTGCGCATCACCCGCGTTCTCTCCCTCCCCCGTGGACACTGCCTGCTGGTGGGTGTGGGCGGTAGCGGGAAACAGTCCCTGACGAAATTAGCCGCTGCTATTTGTGAAATGGGAGTGTTTGAGATTGTGCTTTCCAGAAACTACAACGAGGATGCTTTCCGTGAGGATCTCAAAGGGTTGTACAACCGGATCGGTGTCATGAAGGAAAAGGTGGTGTTTCTCTTTATGGATGGCCACGTGAAGGAAGAGGGATTCCTCGAGCTGATCAACAATATGTTGGCCTCTGGCATGGTGCCCGCCCTCTTCACCGAGGAGGAAAAGGATCCCCTGTACAACGCTGTTGCCGATGAGGTGGAGGCCATGAAGCTGGCGCCGTCCAAGGAAAATAAATGGGCTGCTTTTGTGTCTCGCTGCCGTGATAATCTGCACATTGTGCTCTCCATGAGTCCCTCCGGCGCCACCCTGCGAACGCGCTGCCGTAACTTTCCCAGTCTCATCAACAACACCACGATCGATTGGTTTGAAAAGTGGCCCTCTCAGGCCCTCCAGGCGGTGGGCGCCAAGATGTTGGCCGACGAGGACCTCCCGAGCGAGTTTAGAGACTCCATCGTCGACCACATGGTGAACGTGCATCTCTCCGCCGATGAGCTCTCCACCAAGTACCAGAATGAGCTTAAGCGACACAACTACGTGACGCCAAAGAACTTTTTGGGCTTCATGTCGAATTACTCCAAGTTGCTCATCACGAAGCGGGAAAGCATTGATGACTTGGTGGAAAAGTTCACCGTTGGTTTGGAGAAACTTCACCGTGCGCAGGAGGATGTGAAGGTGTTGCAGGACGAGTTGGCCGAAAAAGAGGTCACCCTCCGTGAGAAGCAAGAGATCAATGACAAGATGACCGCCGAGATTACGGAGCAAAAGTCCAAGGGAGAGGTGCGTAAAGAAGAAGCCCTCACGATGGAATCGGAACTCAACGTCCAGAACGAGGAGATTGAACGGGAGACCGCCGATGCGCAGGTGGTGCTGGATCAAGCCATGCCCGCCCTGGAGGAGGCCATGGAAGCCGTGCGCCACATCAACCCCAAGAGTATTACAGAGCTGCGGTCTTTTGCCAAGCCGTCCGCCAACGTTGTCGCTGTCGTGCGAATGGTGTGCGTGGTGAAGGGGGTGACCCCCACCTGGGATGCCGGCAAGATTATGATGGGTCAGAGCGACTTTATCCGCTCGCTGGTAGACATTGACACCCTAACGCCCACTCTGAATCAAGGCAAGATGAATGAGATCAACAAGATTTTGAAGGAGTTCCCGGTCAACTCGAACGATTTGAAGAAGGTGAGTATGGCTGCCTCAGGTCTGATGATTTGGGTGGAGGCGATGAAGCAGTACTGGAATGTGGCGAAGGAGGTGTTTCCCAAGCAGGAGCGCGTGCGCCAGCTGCAAAAGGCAAAGGAGACTGCGGAGGAGCAACTGGAGGCTTGTCGATCGGAGATTGATCAGCTCACGGAGAATTTAAGAAGATTGGAGGAGCAGCTCGAGGCCGGTATGAAGGAAGCGAAGCAGCTGCAGCAGGAGAAGGCCGTGATGGAGCGTCGTTTGAACGCGGCAAAGAAGTTGATTGACGGTTTCGGCTCCGAAAGGGTTCGATGGATGGAGGAAAAGAGTACTTTGGGGGCCTCTCGCAATAAACTGGTGGGCGACTGTCTCGTCGGTGCGGCTTTCCTTTCCTATGCGGGTGCCTTCACCTTTCCCTACCGTCAAGAGGCGCTGGAGAACATTTGGCTCAAGGACATTAAAGAGCGAGAGATCCCTCACACGGAGGGATTGGAGGTTCGCAAACTTTTGGTGGACGAGGTCGCCATCTCACAGTGGGCCAGTGACGGTTTGCCGTCGGATGAGCTCTCCGTGCAAAACGGTATTCTCACCACACTGAGCACAGACTACACTGGTAAAGGGAAACGATCGGGTAAGATTCGTTTTCCCTTGTGTATTGACCCCCAAATGCAGGCGGTGAACTGGATTAAGCGACAGCACCAGAGCAATCCGCGCTTCGAGTCGGCCACCTTCAGTGACCCCGATTTCCTCAAGCGACTCGAATTCGCCATTCAGTACGGTAACCCATTCCTTTTTGAGAACGTGGATGAGTTCATTGACCCCATCATTGACAGTGTGCTAGACCCCCAATTCCGAATCGAGTCGGGACAGCGTCTGATTCACATTGGTGATAAGGAGATTCCGTGGGACAACAACTTTAAGCTCTACCTCTGCACCAAGCTGCCGAACCCTGAGTACCCCGCCGAGGTGTTTGGCAAGGCCATTGTGATCAACTATGGTGTCACCGAGGACGGTCTGGAGTCCCAGTTACTTAACTATGTCGTGGCCAGCGAGCGTAGTGATCTGCAGCGAATGAGTGAGGAGCTCGTGCAAACCATGGCGGAAAGCCGCGCCCAGCTGAAGGAGCTGGAGGACACCCTGATTCGAGAGCTGACTCTAGCGACGGGTAATATTTTGGATAACGACGATCTAATCGCGACGCTGGAGAACACCAAAAACAGTGCGACGGAAGTGGGACAGAAATTAGAGCAGGCGAAGGAAACGGCTCGAACGACGGAAATTTCCCGTCAGCAATACCGTCCCGCCGCGAAACGAGGTGCCCTGCTGTACTTTATCATTTCCGAACTCTCCATTATCAATCCCATGTACGAGTACTCCCTCTCCGCCTTCCTGCACGATGTCTTTGCCTACTCCATCTTGAAGAGTGACCCCTCTTTTGAGATTGAGGACCGTCTGCGTAATATTATCAATGCGGTCACGTACAACCTGTACTGCTACGTCTGCATGGGTATTTTTGAAAAGGATAAGCTGATGCTTTCGATGCAAATGGCCATCCGTCTCCTAAGTCAAGAAAACCGCCTCCACGGTCCGGAGATTGAGTTCTTTCTCCGTGGCTGCGTGCTGGCCTCCAAGGACTTTCCGGCGAACCCGACCGATTGGCTGACGGAGCGACAGTGGAATGATATTTGCAAGCTGGCACAGACGTGCGAGGTGTTCTCCCGCCTCCCCGATGATGTGAAGGAGCACAACGCGGAGTGGAAGGAGTGGTTCACCCTGGACCGCCCAGAGGCCCCGGAGAGCGCCATCCCGTCTGGATACCGAGAGAAGATGTCGGAGTTTCAGCTGCTCTGTCTGGTGCGCTGTTTCCGTTCAGATCGCGTGTACAATGGAGTAACGAACTTTATCACGCAGTGCGACTTACTCGGAGAAAAGTTTGTGATGCCGCCCATTTTACGTTACAAGGAGGTGCTCGACAAGAGCTCGGCGATGGCCCCGGTGGTCTGCATTGTGTCGCCCGGCGCCAACCCCACCGATGAAATCGTCAAGCTGGCGACCAAGGAGGTGGGCATTGACAAGCTCCGTTCCATTTCCCTCGGTCAAGGCCAGGGAGAGGAGGCCATGAAGATGGTGGAGCTGGGCGCGATACGAGGGCACTGGGTGCTCCTTCAGAACTGTCACTTGCTCGCAACCTGGATGAAGGACTTGGAGAAGGCCATTGAGAAGATGGACCAGCAGCCCCCCCACGACCAGTTCCGCTTGTGGCTCACCACAGAGCCCAGCACGGAGTTCCCAATGGGTATTTTGCAGCGCTCGTTAAAGGTGGTGAACGAACCCCCGAATGGACTAAAGATGAACATGAAGAATACCTTGTCCAAGGTGAGCGAGGAGCAGCTTGACGCCTGCGTCCACCCGTCGTTCCGCCCATTGGTCTTTACACTGTCCTTTTTCCACGCGGTGGTGCAGGAGCGCCGAAAGTACGGCAAGATTGGATGGAATGTGGTGTACGACTTTAACGAAACGGATTTCACGGTCTCCATGCAACTCTTGGACACCTATCTTACGAAGGCCTATCTGAACAACGACCCCATCCCCTGGGAGACCCTTCGCTACCTCGTCGGAGAGGCCATGTACGGCGGTCGAGTCACCGACTCCATGGACCGACGTGTGGTCAAGACGTACTTGGAAGAGTACTTTGGCGATTTCCTCTTTGATACCTTCCAGCCGTTCCACTTCTTCACCAACGAGGAGGTGGACTACTGTCTCCCACCTAGTGCGGTGGAGGGACAGAAGGTGACCCTCGCGCAGATGGTGGCCCACGTGGATTCCTTTCCCAACGCCAACACCCCCGATGTCTTTGGCCTCCATCCCAACGCCGAAACGGGCTACCTCCGGAATGCGACGGAGAGTATGTGGACCTGTCTTATTGAGCTGATGCCACGGTCCGGGGTGGCGGGAGGGGAGGGGGAGTCGAAGGAGCAGACATTGTTGAAACTCACCGATGAAATCCTCCACCAAATTCCGCAGCCCTTTGATACGAAACAGGTCTCCAGAAAGGAGAATGAACGGGCAAGGGACAACGGCTTTGACGCTGTGCAGCCGACGCAGGTGGTGCTCCTCCAAGAAATTCAGCGGTGGAACATTTTGGTCACGACGATGGCGAGTTCTCTCAAGGAACTGCAGCGTGCACTGGCGGGTGAAATTGGTATGAGCAGTGAACTCGATGACTTGGCGCTGGCCCTCAACAATGGTCAACTGCCGTCCTCGTGGAGGCGTTTCGCCCCCGCGACGCGCAAGAATCTCGGCCGCTGGCTCGCCCACTTCCAGAGACGCTACCAGCAGTACCAGACCTGGAGTATGAGCGGGGAGCCCAAGTGTATGTGGCTTTCGGGCCTGATGGTGCCAGATTCCTACCTTTCCGCCCTGGTGCAGGTCACCTGCCGCAAGTACAAGTGGCCGCTCGATCGCTCCACCATTGTCACCACCGCCACCGCCATGCACACCCCCGATGATGTCCACGAGTTCCCGAAGGATGGCGCTTATGTAAGTGGGCTCTTCATCCAAGGCGCGCGATGGGATGCAGAGAAAAAACAGCTGACAGCCCAGCGAAAGAAGGAGCTGATCACGGAAATGCCCGTTCTCCAAATCATCCCCACGGAGAGTTCAAAGATCAAGAATGTCGGAACGTTTCAGACGCCGGTGTACGTGACAACAGACCGACGGAATGCGGCGGGTGTGGGTCTGGTGTTTATGGCGGACCTCGCCACGTCCACCCACCCCTCCCTCTGGACCCTAGAGTCGGTGGCTCTCATGCTCGACTCTGACGATTAAGCAATAAGAAAATATGTTTTTTTCCAATGTAAATAGGTTTTCACATTAACAGTGATGTATTCATAGAATGTTTTTTTTTTTTCTTTTACTGTGTGCGTTAGCCTTCCTGAGAGAAGGAATAAGAGGTTTATGTCCCTCAATCGCATTATGCACTTCTTTACTTTCCTTTTCTCTCTTTTTATGAATAGCCGAAACCAAACAAAGGACACTATTATTATTGCTACCCCTTACCCCCTATTCCAATGGCCAAGCATAAGATAAAGTCTCTCT
>AUXL01000004.1:0-47246 GCA_000482185.1 Angomonas desouzai | reverse complement strand
CTTCTCTCTGTTTATTTGGTTTTAGCACACCTTTTTTTTTTGTTTTTTTGTTTTAGTTTTTTATTTATTCATTTTTTTTTTGGAGCAAAGAACACTTCTTTTTTATTTCACTTGTCAACTTCAGCGGAAAAACTAAAGGCACACGCATTACAAATCAAACAGTAATGATGAGAGCAAGTGAAATTGAAGATGAAACGAGGGATTTTGTGTTAGATCTGTTCCAGAATCTCGGCGTCGTGACGCAAGAGAATATAGACAAAAGGAAAAATGACCTTTGCAAAGACGACAATTTCAAACCGTTTATCTCTTGTGAAGGTGAGAAGCCCTCCGTCACGATAGGACCGTTTACGGACAGTAATAGGAAGTTTCTTACTGTTCTCGATTGGAGTGACGAAAAAGTAGAACTCGGCTCTCTCACCATCAATGACGACAATGGCGCTATAACGGACAACCTAACTGCTCTGCTATCCCCAAGGTTCGGTGATCTTACCACTCTTATCATTAAGTCTTCAACAGGTTTGACCGGAACCCTTCCTGGAGGCGGCAAAAAGGCAGATATGACAAAACTGGAGAACCTCACCATCCTCGGTCGACTCAGCGGCTCTATCCCTTTGCGCTACAGTAGCGTTCAGAACCTTCAACTGCAGGAGAATGAGTTTGATATATTTGACGCCACCAATTTTAAAAATTTGGTAACGGTGAACATGAGCTTTAACAAACTTTCTAATCTTAAGGAATTTTGGAGCTCTATTTCAAAATTAGTTAGCGTTGATTTGAGCTCCAATAATATTGAAGATTCTGTACCACTTTTCTCCGCTGCAAACTTATTGTATTTTAATATAAGCCGAAATAAATTTAACGGTATTCTATCTTTTTTAAGCCCTAAAAAAATTAAAGTCTTTGACATAAGTCAGAACGGATTTACTTCCTCGCTTATTGATATTAACGCTTTTACTGATGTTGAATACTTCAACATATCTCATAACAGTAAAATGACAGGTAGTATTTTGTTTGGTGCCGCAGATTCTCTTACCACCCTCGAGACCTTTGATGCCTCCTCCTGCCCCAGTCTGTCTGTAACAGTACCATCCGCCTGGATTCAAAACAACAATAACATAAGCGTCTTCCGATCGGCAGGCACTAAAATCACCTTCACTGGTGTGGCCCCCGGCACCGCCTTTCCCCCCATTGCCTCCACCTCCCTTGTGGAGCTGGACCTGAGCAACGCGGGCCTCACCGGCACCCTGCCGGATTTGGATATGACTAAAGTGGCGAACCTGAAAAAGTTGAGTCTCAAAGGCAACGCGTTCGCCGGCTGCCCTTCGTCTGTTTGGTTGAATAATACAGTTCTCAACACAGCACTGAAGGAACTAACAGACAGTGGTCTCTTTGCGTCCTGCATGGGCCTATCCTCTACGAGTACGTCCTCCACCACTACGTCGGAGGCCCCCACGACTACGAGCAGCACTGAGACCCCTACCTCCACCGAAGCACCCACAAAAACACCAACCACTTCGAGTAGCACTACACTGGCTCCCACTGAAGCCCCGGCGGCCGACAGCAAGGGCGATGGTCTCTCCAAAGGTGCCATCGCTGGTATTGTCATTGGAGTGTTCCTTCTTCTAGTGCTCATCTGTGTTGGTATTTTCTTCCTCATTCGCTGTCTTCAAAAGAGACGACAGGAGGAATCCGATAGTGACAGTGATACCGATGACAGTAGTAGTTACAGCGGTGATTCCTCCGACAGCTGCGGCTCCTCCGATGACTCTTCGTCATGGTCGTCCGCCTCCTCCTCGGATTCCCTTCCCAGAAGGACGAGAGGGAGCCAGTCGGTCAAGAAACCCAATCAGCACGCTCCCATGTCTAACGAAGAGTATAAAAGAGCCAGATGGCAACTAGAGCAAACACTTTCCTTTATCCCATATGTATCCGAAGGGAATTAGGAAACAACAACAACAAAAAAAAAATAAACCATTTTTTTTCCCCCGCTCTCTTGTTGTTTGCATGTATTTAGAATTCTGCCGCCCTTTTCTGCATCTCCCTCTTTGTTTGTTTAGTGTTTGATACTCCGCTTTTTCCTTCCGTTTCTTCGTTTCTTTTTTCGAGTCTTTCCCTTCTGTGGGACTAAAATACGCTTAGTAAATATACGTTCCCGTGTACATGAAGTGAACGAAACAAAAAAGGCTCTATGTGTGTTCTCCGATGTATAAATTTTTTTTTTCCATATTTTACATATATTACTGTTTTTATTACCCTTTTTCACCATGTATCTATTAGCGTTTTTTTTTCTTTTTTACTGTTTTTGCTTACTAACCTCTCTAAAGTCTTCAGAATGTGTCTAATACTTCTAAATTTGTCTTAATGAGAAGAACGTTTTTGTGACTACTAAAAGTATTTTTTTGATGTTTTACCTACTTTCATGAAGAGCAACAATTCTTTTTTCCCCCTCACTTTCCTTTTCTTCTATATTTCCAAACCCCCTTTTCCATAAAGAAGAGATAGGTGCTTTCATTTCTAGCATAGTTTCAACTGGTTTCATTTCTTTCCTTTCTCATCAAACCCATCCATATTTAAAGCTCCCCGAAAAAAAATACATCCTTATTAACAATAGCAGAATGTTTGTCTTTTTTATCATTGTCATTATCTGTTCCTTCTCTATCCTCCTCGGCACGGCCTACTGTGGCGTACAGGAGCGAGAGGAGAGGCAGCGACAGGAGCGCATGCTGCGGGACCTCCTCCAGAGCGGCTCCCACCCCTCCGCCCAGTCCCAGTCCAACGAGCCCACCCGTGTGCGGATTGAGCTTCTCGTCCTACAGGACTCCCTTCACAATTACATGAACCGCGGCAACACGGCCGGTGGGGGATCCGGGGGGGCCCAGCGGACCCGACTGCCGCCCATTGTGGTGGGGGCCGTGTCACCGAGCGTGAGAGGGGGGTCGGACTTCCCGGAGATTGTCGGAAAGGTCATTGGCAATAACCATAATAATAACCCCTCGATGAATAGCAGCAAGACACAGGGAGGGAATGGGAAAGGAGAAGAGGAGGAGGGCCCTTTGCCGACGGCGGAGGATGTGTATGGAAAGGGCGGGGATTATCTACTGCCCATCGACGGCGAGGAGGACCAAGAGGTGAACATTATTGTGAATGAGGAGAGAGAAGAAGAGGAGGAAGATCGGGAGAAGATTTGAAGAACAGACGAAGATAAAATACTTGTTGACTTTTACCCTCTTTCTTCTTCTTTTTTGCTTATAAAAAGCTCCTGATTACAATTTTTCAGGTTCCATTCGATGAGCCAGAGAAGAGTTATTTTGTAAGAAATGACTTGTTTCTCCCCCTTGAGACGGAAAGTTGATATACCGTCCACTCCATCCCCCCCTTTTTCGTTCAAAACATACTATATGTTATTCTGTTCAGTATATATTTTGTGCAAGTACATCAGCGCCTCTTTACATGATCTTTTAAATTACTTTCGCATATATATCTTTTTCAACTAAATAAAAAAAAAAAAAATACTTGTTGTAAACCCTCACTTTTTATATTACTACTACTTTTACTGTTACAGAATTCTATATTCAACACCGTCGATATCAATTATAATTTTATGTTTATGTTTCTCATTGGATTATTGCTGTAAAACAGTTTCATGCTGTTTAGAGGGTTTTGTGGTGTGTATTTCATTTCCCCCTTTCCCTTTCTGTTCTCCACAGTAAGCTTTTTAAAGTACTCACACTGTTTATTATTATCCTTCTTGGAGTACACGTATCGTTATTTCTCTCGACTAATTGAAAAAGAAGAACAGTTAGAGCTGCCATTTATCATTTACAATGGTCCTTTTTTGGATTGTACTCGCCATTATTATCATTCTCCTTATTCTCACTATTGTTTTCGTCCTCAAGGCGTGTTGCCTCCCCCAACGAAGACGGACGAGGGGTGGGATACGAGCCGAGTACCTTGGCTTCCTCCATGGTGAAAGACAAGGAGACGACACCCCCGTCATTCTTACCGACTATGTCCCTATCAATGAGTACTTCCGTAGTAGTCAGGCCCCCTCTGGCCTTAGAGGAGGGGTACGGCCGGGGGTGGTACTGGACTCGGAGGCCCCACCGCTGCCGGCAGAGTACGTCTATGGAGAGGGGAATGAGTACATCTCCAACAAGGAAAAGAAGAAGGAGGATCCGGAAGGGGTTCCCTAGTGAATGGGAAAAGCGCTGCTGAGTGGATCCACGTGGGACCAAATTATAATCTTCTTGGTACTGTTGTTTTTGGTTCCCTAGGTTTTTTGTAGTACTATCAATGAAGCTCAACGGGGGTTTCCTCCTTTTCTCTCTCTCTTTAAACATTCTTTCTAATAGATACACAAAGGCCCACTCTATAACACAAACCTATCACCACACCTCACAGACGCCACATGATAATAGTGATCAGTATTTTGGTGGTCATCTGCAATCTGTTAGTGCTCGTCCTGCTTGCGGGAGCCATATACCGCTGTGTCCTCTGCTGCTGCGTAAAGGAGGAGAAGGAGGACGAAACAGAAACAAGAGAAGAGACCCCTCAGGAAGGCGCTACGTTGAACCAACCCCCTTATAATAATAACCACTTTTATTCCCCTCAGGTACCAATTGGGGTTACCCCGTCGATTCAGTACACCACCGTCACCCCAAATTTTCCCAATAATAATGTTAACAATAATACAACTACTTACCTTTCCACTGTCCCCGCTATTGTATTAATTAATCACGTAGAAGAGGAGCCCACCGAGGAGGAGGCCGCCAGACAAGAAAAGGGGAAGAAGTCAAAAGGGGAGTATCCCTGATTTAAAAAGAGTAAACCAAGTTCTAAAGACCTTTCTTTAATAAATCTCTGACCGCCGTTTGCTTTAAAACCTCCCATGATTTTTTAACTTTATTATACATTAATATACTTAAACTTTTCTATTATACCCGTTTAACCTTCTTTTATTTCTTTTTAAACGTTTTCAATTCCTTTCCCCCATTTCTTTTTTTTCATTTTTATGGTTGTAATGACCTACTGTTTTTTGGTTAACCCCGCAAATAGAAAAACAGCCCAAAAATTTTCCCTTCAAACCCAATCAAAAATGTTTTACTTGTTTTGCTTTTTTTTTCTCTACAACGATTGTCAGAAGTGTATATATTCATTCTGTTTGTTTTTATTTCAATTTACTTGTTCTTTTTTTGAAACCATTCTCTGGAGTATATTACCTTCTCTCTTGTTCTTTTCTACTTCAAGACTGTAGTGTCAGGAAAGAATACAATACAACGAAGTAAATATAAAGAAAAGCGCCCAAAGAATCGAAAGCAACAATTTCGTGCGTATTTCTACTAGTTTTCTTCTTTTCTTTTCTTTTTTTCTGTTCCCCTTTTATTTATTTTACTCTTTTCCATTTTTAGTTCACTCTATTATTAATATGGAGTTTAGTTTTGGTTATGCCCTTTTAATCATCGGCGTTGTCATTCTACTCACCGCTGTGATTGCCATTATTGTCCGCCGTGTCCGCCGCTGTCGCCTCCGCCGGGCCGCCGCGCGAGAGATCGGCAGTCGACCCACCACCGCCGAGGCACGCCGCCGGGCGCAGGAGCAGCGGGAGAGAGAACTGCTCTTTTTGCAAGGGGTGCTCCCCCTCGATCCCCCCGCCAACCCCCACAACCCTCTCTTCCCCGGCGTCTACACCGTCCCCTTTCCCCCCTCCTCCTCCCTCCAGCGGGAGGGAAACGTGATGCCCGCCTTGGTGCTCTACCCCCCTCTGCAGGAGACCGCCGTCGACGGCGCCCTCCCCTCCCCTTCGCGGGCGCAGGCGGAGGGGGACAGTGGAAGCGAGCGGTCCTGGCTGGAGGCCTGGGATGCCGAGGATCCGGAGCTCACCGCGGGGGTGAGAGGGGCGACTACCGGTGACACGCCTACCGCGGCAGAGAGAGAGGCCGAGGAGCGCTTCACTGGTGAAGTGGTTAGTTTGCTCTTCCCCTCCGCCCTCGCGACCCCCGCGGAGGTGAATCAAAGTATTATTAAGCGATACTACGACGGGATCCCACGGCTAGATACGGAGGCGCCCTATGGCGTGGGGCGGTACCTCGCACCTGGGGAGGAGGAGGGGGAGGCCTCTGTATTTGTAGCAGAGGACGAGGAGAGTGAAAGGGAAAAGGAAGAGAAGAGCACACCGTCATCGAAGAAGAAAGAAAAGACAGAGACTGGTGAGATAGTAAAAGAAAAGGAGGATGAACTTTGACACTTTTACGTTTATGAAATGTAAATTACTAAATCAAATAAAAAAAAAAACGACTTTACCCATGTAAAGGATAATAGCAAATTCATTTGCACTAATTATACCCCTTCAATGCATATCCTCACAGATTCATTACTTCAAAAATGTATTTGTTGCTTTTTTCTTTCTTTCTTGTTTATTTGTTTTATGTTGCTTTTACCTTTTTTTTTTTCTTCTTTTGTTTTTATATGTTTAATGTCGTTTTAACTGATATATATCACACTTGTTTCTCACACCGTGTATGGTTCACTCTATTGGTCCCCCCTCCCCCTTCTCTCTTATTGTTCTACGGTAGAAGTTCGTCTCTTTTTAATCCTCCGTTAATTCATTGTTACTTATTTTTGTTTTTTATTGTTATTATTCTGCCTTCTAGACTAAAAGGTTGCAATAATATTAGCATCAAAAATTTAATTTCAAACCAACACATTTAAAAACAAATGGATTCAGACGGTGCCGTTGTCATCTTTGTCTTTGGCGTGATCGCTGTGATTGGGATGTTTGTCGGTGTGTTTTGTTGTGTTTTTTACGGCTGCTGCCCTTGCTGCTGTGGCAGAGAAGAGCAGAACCATACAGCACGCCCGACATACCAGTACAGCAGCTCCCCTCCCCCCACCGCAGCCGAGGACCCTCTCTTGGCGTCAGTGAGAAAGTCAGAAATTGCCACCACCACTACTTCACCCACAGAGGCCTACGTCGCAGTCGTCGTGATGGACGACAAGGAAGAAGAAGAAAAAGACGATAAGAAAACGAAAGAGAAGGAATCTACTAAAGAAGAAAACATTGAATTGGAAAGAGACGACTCTCTCGCCTTTTCTACTAGGGATGTATAAAGTGTTATACTTCTCTGAATCATCGTATCCCCTTTCACCCCCCTCTATTATCCCATTTATTTTACTGTTCATTTTTTTTATTCTTTTATGTGAATAACTGTTTTTTCCGTTCTATTATTTTTTCCCCCATTTTAGAAACCAATGTAAGTATGCCGCGGAAAAAATAAATAAAATAAAAGAAAACAAAAAGTATTTTCTTACTTCTATTTTTTATAATTTTACAAAATAAAATACTTACTAAAATGTTCTTTCTATTTGTTATGTTTTAAACCTTTTCGTTTCTTTTCCGTTGTTTTAGCGGAGAAGAGAATAGGATAACGTTAAAATTATATCAAAATTTAGATAAACAAAGATAAATGAAAAATAAATGATACTTTTGTTTGTATGAATTGTTTGAGCATTTGCTGCACAGATTGCTTAATCGTAAGACTACTTCTCATTTCTCCTCTCCTTTTTCGTTTCTTTTCTTTGAATCAAAAAGTTATTTCCTCTTAACACCAGTACAACTAGTTTTATTGTTGTAAACAAACCACTTGGTTTCAAACCTAAATCTCAAAACGTAACTTTTGTCTTTATTGCACATCAATTGATAACCACTACTATTACTTTTATACCCTAAGCTTTTTAATTTATTTGCGTTCACTCACTTAATTCGTTTTTTTTTTTTGCATAATTATTACTACTATTTTTCCAATGGCAACGTCTCTCTCTACACACGAAAAAATCCAGTTGTTCTTCAAATGCTTCAACCTCATTGATGCCGATACCTTCAGCAAAAGTGATCCCTATATTAATGTCTATCTGGTAGATCAGCGCGGCGGGAAGACCAATAAAAGTTTAATTGGTAAAACAGAAGTCATTCAAAATAACCTCAACCCCGTCTTTAAAACCCCTGTAGAGATGAATTACTTTTTTGAGGTCCGTCAGGTTCTCTTTTTTGAAGTGTTTGACCGCGACCGGAACTCCTCCGATGACTTTTTGGGCTCTGTCGAGTGCTCTGTGGGGGACATTTTGGCCTCGAAGAAATCAACTCGTCGTATGAACTTAGAGAACAAAAAGAATAAAGGTGAAATTGAGGTGACCGCGGTACCACTCGTCACGGGAAGAGTGTACGGGGCGGTACAGTTCACCTTTAGCGCCCAAAATTTAAAAAAGATGAAAGTATTTGGAAAAGCCGACCCCTTTCTTGTAATTCAGCGTCAGTTACCGAATGGGGAGTACAATACCGTGTATAAGACCGAGATTGTGAAGAAGAACTTGGACCCTCGCTGGCGGCCTACCCCTCCGCTGGAGATGACCGACCTATGCGGCTGCGACAGCGGGGCACAGTGCCTCCGCCTCATGTGTTGCAGTGAAAACGAAAAGAACGTCATTGGCGACACTGGCCTACTCACCGCGGAGGACATTATCCGATGCACTTCTGGCAAGAATTTTGATCTCCTCTTCCGAGACCCAAAAGGAAAAAAGAATGACAAGTGCCAGGGCACGCTCACCGTGCAGTCCTCCTTCACCCCCTCCGTGAGCTTTCTCGAACACCTACAGGCGGGAATGGAGATCAACATTGCCTTTTCCATCGACTTCACCGGCTCCAACGGGGACTGGCGGAAGCCCAACTCCCTCCACTACTACGACCCCACCCGACCCAACGACTACCTGCAGGCGATCATGGCGGTTAGCAATGTGGTGCAGGAGTACGACAGCGACCGGCAGTTCCCGGCGTTCGGCTTCGGTGCCGTCACCCCATTCACCCGGGGCACCTCGCACTTCTTCCCCCTAAACGGGAACGCCGTCAACGCCTACTGTAACGGCATGCAAGAGGTGGTCAACACTTACGCCGCCCTCCTCCCCCAGCTGCAGTTCAGCGGACCCACCAACTTTGCCCCGACGATTCAGAATGTGTGTGAGGGAGCGAGGGCGGCGAGCCCAAAGGTGTACACCATTCTTCTCATTCTCACCGATGGCGCCATCACCGATATGCAAGATACGATTGACACAATCGTCGCCGCCGATGACGCCCCGTTGAGTATCGTGATTATTGGCATTGGGCGCGCCGATTTTGGGTCGATGGTGCGGCTGGACGGCGATGATGAGCCGTTAGAGGACCGAAGGGGACGGCGGACTCGGCGTGACTTGGTCCAGTTCGTGCCCTTCAATGAATTCAAGGCGAGAGGGCCAGAGCAGCTGGCGGCAGAGGTACTCTATGAGATTCCCCGACAGGTGGAGGTGTGGGGCAGGCTGAATAATATTCAATACTAGTGAGTTCTGGCTGTTGAAACACAAGTTGGAGAAGAGGCGTGTAAATCACAAAAAAGTATTGTATCTCATATTGAAAAAAAAAAAAAATACAGAATCACACTGTTTACTTTGGAATACATTGGGTATTACTGATACTCTTTATCTTATAAACCTGAATACTTTACCTTTCCTACTCTTTCCTTTACAGATTAAAAAAAGTTCATTAGTTTATTACTTTCACTCATTGCTTCACCTTTCCTTCACCAATGCCCGCCGAACACTACAACATTGGTTGCTACCTCCTTGACCGTCTGGTTGAGTGTGGTTGTGAGCACCTCTTCGGGGTCCCAGGGGACTACAACCTGCGATTCCTCGATGATGTGATGGCGAAGGAAAAGACCGCCGCCCACACTGACACCCCTTTTCAGTGGATCGGCTGTGCGAATGAGCTGAACGCCGCCTACGCCGCGGAGGCCTACGCCAAAGTAAAGCTGCACTACACCAACAAAAAGAGCGAGAAGCAAATTGCCGCCTTTTTGACCACCTTTGGGGTGGGGGAGATAAGCGCCCTAAACGGGGTGGCGGCTGCCATGGCGGAGCGCTCTCCTGTCCTGCACATTGTCGGCGGCCCCAATACCGCCAATGAGAACCGCCGCGATATCATGCACCACACCCTCGGTGAGGGCAACTTCCGTGACTTTATCCGCATGAGTGAACCCATCACCTGTGCCCAGGCCGTGCTCTATGAGGGAAACGCGCGACAGGAGATTGACCGTGTCCTTCAGCAGATGATCTACCACAAGCGACCGGGGTTTGTGCTGTTGCCGTTGGACGTCGCCAACGCCCCCTGTGAGCCCCCGGCCGCCCCTCTCGCCCTTCTCTCCCCGCCGGTCAGCCAGGCCGCCGTGGATGGGTTCCGGGCGGCAGTGGATGCCCTTCTCCGCACCGCCACCCACCCCTCCCTCCTCGCCGGTTTTCTCTGCGACCGCTTCGGCGGCTCGGATCTCACCCACACCCTTATCGAGAAGGCCAACCTGCCCTTTGCGGTACAGACCTTTGGTAAGGGCGCCCTCAACGAAAGCCTTCCCCAGTTCGTGGGCAACTACAGCGGTAACACTTCCCTTGACACCGTAAAGGAGGTGTTGGAGGGGGCGGATGTGTCCATTCAAGTGGGGGCCTTCTTCCACGACATTGGAACTAACTACTTTACGCAAAAGTTTGACGCCGCCAAAACGATTGAGATTCAGCCCTTTGAGGCGACCGTCGCCAGTCGTCTGTTCCCCGGTGTCCCCCTGTCGGTGGCCCTCACCGTGGTGACCGAGGTCGCCCTGCAGTACTCCGCCGCCTGGCCCAAGGAGCACCCCCACCACAAGGTCAAGGGACTCACCGCCCCTCCGGGTGACGTCACCGCCCTCACCGCCGCCCACTTCTACGCTGAGCTGGAGGATCACCTCAGCCCGCATGATATCCTCCTCGCCGATATTGGCACGACGTGTATCTCCGTCTCTGGGATGGTACTCCCTGACCGCGCCCTCTATCTCAACCAGTTCCTCTGGGCCTCGATCGGTAACTCCCTTCCCGCCGCCCTGGCCGCCCAGCTCGCCTGCCCCCACCGCCGTGTGATTCTTCTCATCGGCGACGGCGCGGCACAGATGACGATGCAGGAGATCGGCACCTTTGCCCGTTACGGCCTCAAGCCCATCCTCTTCCTCGTCAACAACGATGGTTATGTGATTGAGCGGATTATCCATGGCTGGAATGAGGCCTACAACGACGTTCATCCATGGAACTACTGCAAGGTGGTGGAGGGCATGGCGGGGGGCCATGTCGACTGTGCGGTGATACGCACCGTGGGGGAGACCGCGACGCTGCTGGGGGAGGAGCAGGACGGTAACACGAATAAGGGATCCCCCCGACCTGGGAAAATGGTGTTTCGAGAAGTCATTCTCGGACGCCATGAGCTCCCGGTGGCCACCGTTTTAAAACGCTAATCAATAATTTAAAAAATGAAATTAAGAGAAACACAATAAATAAGAAAGGAGATTATAATCTTGTGGACGTAAGTCGCAAAAAAACAGGTCCTTTCCGTTTTATCCCTTTGAAAGTATACACAATTCAGAATCCATTTCAGTAATTACCGTTCATTTTTTCATGTATACCAATCCTCATTTTTTTTTTCGCCCTTTAGAAACCCCAAATAAGATAGAAAGGGTAATTCAAATATACACGTTATATACCCTATCAACCTTTTTCAATGCAATTATATATAAACAAATAAAAACAATATTCAAAACCCGACTGAAAGGTCAATGTATCTATCTTTTTTCCCTTTTTCCCCCTTTCTTTTAAATACATATTTGCGAGTCTACTAACACCTATCTTTTATTTCATTACCAATTGTACTTTTCCTCTGTTTGTTAAACGGTTATTATATTTTATAGTTATAACTTAGTTGTGAAGTGTGTTTTTGAAACGGTAATAATTCCTTTCTCTCCCTTTCCTCGTTCTTCCAGCTTAGAAATCAACATACATAAGAAAGGAAACACTTTTTATCGCATGTCTAAACCAGTGAAATACTCCTACGCCTTTGGTGAGAGTGACACCCCGCTCAAAGGGGACACCATGGGTCAGAGCCTCTACCGCACGGTGAGCCGCTTCCCTGACCAGGAGGCGCTCGTGGTGCCCTTCCAGCACGTCCGCCTGACGTACCGTCAGCTGTGGGAGCAGACCACCCTCATCGCCAAGGCGCTGCTGGCGAAGGGGATCGTCCGCGGCGACCGGGTGGGGATATGGTCCCCTAACCGCTACGAGTGGGTGTTGGTGCAGTACGCGGCTGCTCTTATCGGTGTCATATCTGTTAATTTGAACCCCTCTTATCGATTTAACGAATTATTGTTTGCGATGAATCAGTCTAAGCTGAAACTTTTATTTAGCGTGGTGCAGTATCGTGAGAACGACCACACAAAGGTGGTGGACAAGGCAAAGAGCAAGGCACCGACACTGGACGGTGTGGTATATTTCGGCCACCACACCTGGGAAGAGTTTCTTCACCTCTCCGCCCTCAAGGAAGATGTCGTACTACAGTCGGCGATAAAAGCCGTCCAGATGGATGACGCGATCAATATTCAATATACCAGTGGCGTTACCGGCAGTCCCAAAGGGGCGACGCTGTCGCACTTTAGCACGCTCAACAACGCCTACTTCACCACCACCAGAATGGGCTACACCCCCAGCGAGCGGGTGGGCCTCCCTATCCCACTGTTTCACTCCTTTAGTATGGTGCTGGGGGTGCTGGGGACGATGGTGCAGGGGGCGACGTTGGTGCTGACCGGAGAGCACTTTGTCCCTTCAGAGGTGCTAAGCACAATTGAAAAGGAAAAGTGCACCTGTCTCATGGCGGTCCCTACCATGTACACTAGTCTGATGAAGGAGAAGGACTTTGATCGGTATCAACTGACGTCCTTGAGAACGGGTATTATGGGGGGCTCAGTCTGCCGCTCCGCCACAGTGAAGGCGGCGGTGGAGAAGATGCATCTCCCCGACCTCACCATTTGCTTCGGCATGACCGAGACCTCCCCCACCGCCACCCAAACGCTGCCCTCCCTTCCCCTAGAGAAGAAGTGCACCACTGTCGGCACCGCGTTAGACCATGTGGAGATCAAAGTGATTGACCCCGTTACTGGTGATATCGTTCCCCGCGGAGTGGAGGGGGAGTTCTGCACCAGGGGCTACTCCGTCATGCTCAAGTACTGGGAGGCGGAGGAAGACACCGCGGCAGTCATTGACAGTGCTCGGTGGATGCACTCTGGTGATCTGGTCGTGATGGACGAAGAGGGCTATGTCGCCATCACCGGCCGCATCAAGGATAGCATCATCCGCGGAGGGGAGAACCTTTCCCCGAAGGAGATGGAGGAGTGTATTTTTGAACACGACGCCGTGGCCGATGTGCAGGTGATCGGGGTGCCGGACGAGAAATACGGGGAGGAGGTGATGGCCTGGGTGAAGCTGGTGGAGGGCTGCAGCCCTACGGTGGAGGAACTTCAGACGTTTTGTAAAGGCCACATCTCGCACTACAAGGTCCCACGGTACTGGAAGTTTGTAGAGCAAATGCCTGAGAACTCGTCCGGTAGTGTGAACAAAGCGGCACTGAAGAATCTAGCACTAGAGGAACTCCGAGGTATTGCTGGCAATAACATTATCGACACCAAAAGGGACCTAAAAAGGCCTCGACAGTAATCCTTACTACATCGGTAGTGCAAATACATATATATATTTTAAAAAAAGAACTTTACTCTTACAATACATGAAACTAATACTTACTTTCAGCTTATTTTTGCTTTAATGTGTTGTTTTTTCTTTCCAAAAAAGTGTCCCTCTTTTGTTATTATTTCTGTTTATTTCCCTCTTTTTTTTTAAAAAAAAAAGGTTGTAAAACGTTTTTGTTTATTTGTGTATTTTTTCTCTTTCATTCTCTAAAATCCAGATGTCTCTGTTCAAGTTTATTTCTTTGACGTTCTTGGTCACTCTTCTGATGGCCTCCTCCGTCAATGCCGCGTGTAGTATGAGCTCTGTGGCTACGTCCCTGTGCACGGCAAAGTATTACAAGTGCACAGCCGGTACGTTATTCACCGACACTACCAAAGCTGACCCCTGCTGGTGCAAGCCTACCACCGGCGGAGCGAGCACCCCTGCGTTGATTGTCACGAGCGAATTCTGCGCCAAGCCCATCAGCAGCGCTTCTAACTTTTCCACCTGCACCCCTCCGCTGTTGTTTCCACCTTTGGTTTCTGCGCCGAATGTAAGCCGAACTTTTATCCTATCGGAGATAACATCACAGCCGGTCAGTACACCAATCTAACCAAAACATGCATTGCCTGCAACATCGAGGGGTGCACTTCCTGCACTGACAACGATGTGTGTGCGGTGTGCACGGACGGTTACAAACTTGAGGGAACCAAATGCAAGAAGATCTTCAAGTTCAAGTGGTGGCTTATCCTCATCATTGTCCTGGCTTGCGTGGTGGTGATCGGCATCGTGGTGTTCGTGGTGGTGTACTGCTGTTACTGCACGGACACCCCTTGCTGCACCGAAGCCCCGGAGCAGGACCTCGCCTCCAGACCGAGCTTTATCTCTGGCGCCTCCCGTGGCTCCAGAGTGCTGTTCGAGGACGAGGACGATTACGATGAGGATTCCACCGGTAGCGACGAAAGCGACTTCAGCGACAATGGAAGAAAATGAGCATTTTTCATTCCTTTATTTTTCCTTTATTCCTTTTTTTAAACGCGTTATGTAACTAGATTTTTATAGTATAACCTCCCCCCTGTAACGTCATTTTTCTTATTTTTACTGGCGAAAAATACACTCTTTGAATAATTAATCGAAGTCTAAAGTTGCAAGTTGATATTATTGTGTGTAATTCCGTAGAAATTCTTTTCATTCTGTATCAAATCCCCCTTTGGTTGGACACAGTGAAAGTTTAATTAGCAATTTTCTACACCCAGGTAACCGTTTTTTTTTTTTTTTCCTTTGTGTGCTAATTTATTTTTATTGTTTGTGTATATTCCCCTTTTTTGCCTCTTTTTGAAGGTTTAAAAGCTTTTCGTTTGTTTTTTCATTCTCTAAATTTAATATGTCTCTCTTCAAGTTTGTTTCTTTGACGTTCTTGGTCACTCTTCTGATGGCCTCCTCCGTCAATGCCGCGTGTAATATGAGCTCTGTGGCTACGTCCCTGTGCACGGCAAAGTATTACAAGTGCACAGCGGGTACGTTATTCACCGACACTACCAAAGCTGATCCCTGCTGGTGCAAGCCTACCACCGGCGGAGCGAGCACCCCTGCGTTGATTGTCACGAGCGAATTCTGTGCGAAGCCCATCAGCAGCGCTTCTAACTTTTCCACCTGCAGCAGCCCCTCCGCTGTTGTTTCCACCTTTGGTTTCTGCGCCGAATGTAAGCCGAACTTTTATCCTATCGGAGATAACACCACAGCCGGTCAGTACACCAATCTAACTAAAACATGCATTGCCTGCAACATCGAGGGGTGCACTTCCTGCACTGACAACGATGTGTGTGCGGTGTGCACGGACGGTTACAAACTTGAGGAATCCAAATGCAAGAAGATCTTCAAGTTCAAGTGGTGGCTTATCCTCATCATTGTCCTGGCTTGCGTGGTGGTGATCGGCATCGTGGTGTTCGTGGTGGTGTACTGCTGTTACTGCACGGACACCCCTTGCTGCACCGAAGCCCCGGAGCAGGACCTCGCCTCCAGACCGAGCTTTATCTCTGGCGCCTCCCGTGGCTCCAGAGTGCTGTTCGAGGACGAGGACGATTACGATGAGGATTCCACCGGCAGCGATGAAAGCGACTTCAGCGACAATGGAAGAAAATGAGCGTCTTGTCTTACACCTTTTTTTTTTTTGAAGTGTATAGAAAAAATACCTTTTTTGTTTTTGTAATTCCACACCCGCACCCCCAATTTTTCATTTTTACTGGCGAAAAATATACTCTTTGAATAATAAATCGAAGTCTAAAGTTGATGATTTTTATTGTGTGTAATTCCGTAGAAAATTCTTTTTAACATTTATTGAATTTCCCTTTCGTTACGTGCACTGTGGTATGTTTGATTTACCCATTTATTTTCTGGTAAATCTTTAGTTTTCTATGATGTACCACTTTTTGCTTATTTTTGTTTTGTTCTCTCCCCACCCGTTAAAGGTTTAAAAGCTTTTATTGTTTTATATATATTTTCTCTTTCATTCTCTAAAATCCAGATGTCTCTCTTCAAGTTTATTTCTTTGACGTTCTTGGTCACTCTTCTGATGGCCTCCTCCGTCAATGCCGCGTGTAATATGAGCTCTGTGGCTACGTCCCTGTGCACGGCAACGCGTTACAAGTGCAAAAGTGGTACGTTAATCACCGACACTACCAAAGCTGATCCCTGCTGGTGCAAGCCTGCCACCGGCGGAGCGAGCACCCCTGCGTTGATTGTCGCGGACGAATTCTGCGCCAAGCCCATCAGCAGCGCTTCTAACTTTTCCACCTGCAGCAGCCCCTCCTCTGTTGTTTCCGCCTTTGGTCTCTGCGCCGAATGTAAGCCGAACTTTTATCCTCTCGGAGATAACACCACAGCCGGTCAGTACACCAACCTAACCACAGAATGCATTGCCTGCAATGTCGAGGGGTGCACTTCCTGCAGTGGCGACGATGTGTGTGCGGTGTGCACGGACGGTTACAAACTTGAGGGAACCAAATGCAAGAAGATCTTCAAGTTCAAGTGGTGGCTCATCCTCATCATTGTCCTGGCTTGCGTGGTGGTGATCGGCATCGTGGTGTTCGTGGTGGTGTACTGCTGTTACTGCACGGACACCCCTTGCTGCACCGAAGCCCCGGAGCAGGACCTCGCCTCCAGGCCGAGCTTTATCTCTGGCGCCTCCCGTGGCTCCAGAGTGTTGTTCGAGGATGAAGATGACATGTCCTACGATGAGGATTCCACCAGCAGCGACGAAAGCGATTTTTCGGATTCTGACGACGATTACCGTCGTGGAAAGAGACGTCACTGAAAAGTGTTTCTTTTATGTATATATATTATAGTTTGTCAAAGGTTTCCCAATGACAGACTTTTTTTTTTTTAAGTATTTTTTCTTTTATTTATGTGCAAAAGAAATAAAATAAATGTAAATCAATTTGCCAAATTAAATTGGCTAAACGCTGCGATATAAAAAAATTCTAAACGTTGAATCTGATTCCCCTTCTCTCTTGTTTCATATTTGAAAAATGAATTTATTCAATTTTCGGAAGTTACCATACCATTTTGTCGAAATGTTTTGTTAATTTTTTAGTTGCGTTTTTATAAGCGCATAAACTTTTCTTGTTGACGTATTCTTCTTCTCCTTTCTAGTTTTTTTTCTTGTTTTAGCCCCTTTTCAGCGAAATTTTTCAATTTTCCGTAGAAAGCTATAGGAAAGGAAATTGTTATTTTATATTTATTATTCACATAATAATAATATAAATAATCAAAATCAAGATGTCTCTCTTCAAGTTTATTTCTTTGACGTTCTTGGTCACTCTTCTGATGGCCTCCTCCGTCAATGCCGCGTGTAATATGAGCTCTGTGGCTACGTCCCTGTGCACGGCAACGCGTTACAAGTGCAAAAGTGGTACGTTAATCACCGACACTACCAAAGCTGATCCCTGCTGGTGCAAGCCTCCCAACGGCGGAGCGAACATCCCAGCTGAGTTGCAAGAACCAGTTACTTTTTGCGCCAAAGTCATCAACACTGGTGATAACTTTTCCACCTGCAGCAGCCCCTCCTCTGTTGTTTCCGCCTTTGGTCTCTGCGCCGAATGTTCCCCCAACTTTTATCCTCTCGGAGATAACTTCACAGCCGGTCAGTACACCAACCTAACCAAAAAATGCATTGCCTGCATCATCGAGGGGTGCACTTCCTGCAGTGGCGACGATGTGTGTGCGGTGTGCACGGACGGTTACAAACTTGAGGGCGCCAAATGCAAGAAAGACTTCAAGTTCAAGTGGTGGCTCATCCTCATCATTGTCCTGGCTTGCGTGGTGGTGATCGGCATCGTGGTGTTCGTGGTGGTGTACTGCTGTTACTGCACGGACACCCCTTGCTGCACCGAAGCCCCGGAGCAGGACCTTGCCTCCAGACCGAGCTTTATCTCTGGCGCCTCCCGTGGCTCCAGAGTGATGTTCGAGGACGAGGATGATTACGATGAGGATTCCACCGGCAGTGACGAAAGTGACTTCAGTGATGACGGGCGAAGAAAATGAGCATCGTTTTTCCTCTCTTTCAAAAGGGCGTAGAACAAGTACCCTTTTTTATATTGTAATTTCACTCCTAAATCCCCCACCTTTTTTTTGTTTCATTTTTACCGGCGAAAAAATACTCTTTGACCACTAAACCAAAGTTTAAAGTTGATATTGTTGTGTGTAATTCCGTAGAAAATTCATTGAATTCCCCTTTCGTTGGGTGCACTGATTTTGCCGTTGTATTTTTCGGGTAATCTTGTTTTTACATTTAGTACTACTTTTATTCCTCATCTCTCTCAACGTTCACATTTTTTAAGTTTTTGACTACATGTCTTCGCAGCTATCCTACGCCCACGGCCCGACCAACATCCCGCTCATGGGGGACACCATGGGTCAGAGCCTCTACCGCACGGTGAGCCGCTTCCCCGACCAGGAGGCGCTCGTGGTGCCCTTCCAGCACGTCCGCCTGACGTACCGTCAGCTGTGGGAGCAGACCACCCTCATTGCCAAGGCACTGCTGGCGAAGAGGATCGTCCGCGGCGACCGGGTGGGGATATGGTCCCCTAACCGCTACGAGTGGGTGCTGGTGCAGTACGCTGTGTCTCGCGTCGGTGGCATTCTCGTGAACCTCAATCCCGCTTATCAAACCAAAGAACTCGCTTTTTGTTTGAATCAGTGTGAAATGAAGATGATCATCAGTGCGACGGAGCAGCGGAAGGGCATCGACTGTATCAAGATACTGGACAAGGTGCGCAGCAAGGTCCCTAGCCTGGAGACGGTGGTGCTGCTGGAGCCGGCCAGCTGGGAGGAGTTCGTTCAGTGCCACTCCTCAGTGACGGACGCCGCCCTGGAAGCTGCGGAGTCCCGCGTCCAGTTCGACGACCCTGTCAACCTTCAGTACACCAGTGGGACTACCGGATCACCAAAAGGGGTAACGTTATCTCATCATAATATTGTAAACAACGCGTTTTTTGGTGGAGAACGGTTACGTCTGACCGAAAGGGACCGAATCTGTGTGGCGGTACCGTTGTTTCACTGCTTTGGCATAGTAATGGGTAATCTGGCCTGTACCACCCACGGCAGTGCCATCGTTCTTCCTAGTGAAAATTTTGACCCCGAAGTCACTCTTCAGACTGTCCAGGGTGAGAAATGTACTGCCCTTCACGGAGTTCCTACCATGTTTATCGCAGAACTGCAACATCCGAACTTTAACAAGTACGATTTGAGCTCTCTGAGAACAGGTGTCATGGGTGGTTCTGTATGTCCGGTGAATGTGATGAGACAAGCGCAAACCAAGATGTTCATGAAGGAAGTAGCAATTTGCTACGGTATGACGGAGCTCTCACCGGTATGTACTATGACAAAGATTGGGACTCCCATCGAGAAGCAAGTGGCAACCGTGGGCACCGTGCTTGACCATGTTGAGCTGAAAATTGTTGATCCCAGCACGGGGGATGTGGTTCCCCACGGGGTAGAAGGTGAGGTGTGTTCTAGAGGATTCTCCGTTATGCTCAAGTACTGGAACGCGCCTCAATCTACGGCATCGGTGATTGACAGTTCAAGGTGGATGCACACCGGAGATAAAGCATCTATGGACGAGGACGGGTTTCTTACAGTTACCGGCCGCATCAAGGACCTCATCATCCGCGGAGGGGAGAATATCTCGCCGAAGGAGATTGAGGAGTTTCTCTACACCCACGAGGCCGTCGCGGAGGTGCAGGTGATCGGGGTGCCGGACGAAAAGTACGGGGAGGAGGTGATGGCCTGGGTGAAGCTGGTGGAGGGCTGCAGCCCTACGGTGGAGGACCTCAAGGCGTTCTGCAAGGGGCAGATCTCGCACTACAAGGTCCCGCGGTACTGGAAGTTCGTCACGGGCTTCCCTACGACGCTCTCGGGTAAGATCCGCAAGGTGGAGATGCGGGAGATCTCGGCGAAGGAGCTTGGCTTGGAGAAAGTGGCGGAGGCTGCCACGGAGGCGAACGCGACGGAGGCGGACTCCGGGCTGAAGCGCAGTCGAGAGACCGAGGATGCGGCAGAGACTGACGTCAAAGCGGTGAGAATAACGTAGAACACCGATATGAATGTCGGTATACCGTAAGTGTCGGATCCATATTTTGAGTAAAAATAAAGGTATTTACTTCTATCTTTTTTTCTTTTTTCACGCGTGTACTCATCTGTTTTTTATTTTTTTATCGCAACACGACGAGGAAGACTCATAAACTAACAAAATATAAATTATCTTTTTTTTTTTTCATTTACTTTTTCGTTCCCTTTTAATGTAATTTCCTCCCTTTTAAACGTTATTGTTCGGTTCCTTACTACTAAAAAGGTAGATCAATAACTAAACCTGTGGTCTTTTCAATACTTTTCGTTCTTCCTCTCATCTTCTCTTTCTCCTCTTAAAGATTATCACATAAAAACTTGTAAACAACATAGTACTTTTCACTAACTGGCGAATAGATGACCAAATAGCTATAATAAGGGAAATGTAACGTTGACTCGTTTTGTGGTCCCACTTCAGTGTGTTTGCCTTGTGAAATCTATTAATACTGTTGTTCCACTAACTTCTCGATAATATTGCGCTGATGGGTGCTCTTCCTCCTTTATCATTTAGCCGTTAACATTTTGTATTTGTCTTTTAATACTCCGTCAATATCCCTCTCCTTCTTTTCTTTTTCAAAACTCCTTCTAGTATTATCTGTTACTGTCGCCACACGACTGTCTGATACGTATCTTCCTCAAATGTCCTCGCAGCTTTCCTACGCCCACGGCCCGACCAACATCCCGCTCATGGGGGACACCATGGGTCAGAGCCTCTACCGCACGGTGAGCCGCTTCCCCGACCAGGAGGCGCTCGTGGTGCCCTTCCAGCACGTCCGCCTGACGTACCGTCAGCTGTGGGAGCAGACCACCCTCATTGCCAAGGCACTGCTGGCGAAGGGGATCGCCCGCGGCGACCGGGTCGGGGTGTGGTCCCCCAACCGCTATGAGTGGGTACTCTTAGAATATGCCGTACCACGCATTGGAGCCGTTTTAGTAAACCTTAATCCCGCCTACCAAGCCAAAGAACTCGCTTTTTGCTTGAATCAGTGTGAAATGAAGATGATCATCAGTGCGACGGAGCAGCGGAAGGGCATCGACTGTATCAAGATACTGGACAAGGTGCGCAGCAAGGTCCCTAGCCTGGAGACGGTGGTGCTGCTGGAGCCGGCCAGCTGGGAGGAGTTCGTTCAGTGCCACACCTCAGTGACGGACGCCGCTCTGGAAGCTGCGGAGGCCCGCGTCCAGTTCGACGACCCTGTCAACCTTCAGTATACCAGTGGGACTACCGGGTTTCCTAAGGGTGTGACACTATCACACCATAATATTGTCAACAATGGCTTTTTCATCGGTGAACGCATGCGACTGTCGGAGAAGGACCGTGTCTGTATTCCCGTCCCCTTCTTTCACTGCTTCGGTATGGTGTTGGGGAATCTGGCCTGTACCACACACGGTAGCACTGTAGTAGTGCCCGGTGAAGCCTTTCACCCCGAAGTCACTCTTCAGACTGTCCAGGATGAGAAATGTACTGCCCTTCACGGCGTCCCTACCATGTTCATCGCGGAGCTTCAACTTCCAAACTTCAGCAAATTTGACCTAACCTCCTTACGAACGGGTATCATGGCCGGCTCTGTGTGCCCGGTGGAAACGATGAAGCAAGTACAAACCAAGATGTACATGAAGGAAGTCACGATCTGCTACGGTATGACCGAGACCTCGCCCGTTAGTGCCATGACCACCATCGGCACTCCCATAGAGAAACAAGTGTCGACGGTGGGCACCGTCCAGAACCACGTGGAAATCAAAATTGTAGATCCCGTCACCGGCGACATCGTCCCCCGCGGGGTGGAGGGAGAGTTCTGCACCAGAGGCTACTCCGTCATGCTAAAGTACTGGGGCTCCCCTGAGGCCACCGCCGCTGTCATTGACAGTGCTCGGTGGATGCACACCGGAGATAAGGCGTCCATGGACGAAGAGGGCTATGTCGCCATCACCGGCCGCATCAAGGACCTCATCATCCGCGGAGGGGAGAATATCTCGCCGAAGGAGATTGAGGAGTTTCTCTACACCCACGAGGCCGTCGCGGAGGTGCAGGTGATCGGGGTGCCGGACGAGAAGTACGGGGAGGAGGTGATGGCCTGGGTGAAGCTGGTGGAGGGCTGCAGCCCTACGGTGGAGGACCTCAAGGCGTTCTGCAAGGGGCAGATCTCGCACTACAAGATCCCGCGGTACTGGAAGTTCGTCACGGGCTTCCCTACGACGCTCTCGGGTAAGATCCGCAAGGTGGAGATGCGGGAGATCTCGGCGAAGGAGCTTGGACTGGAGAAAGCGGCGGAGGCTGCCACGGAGGCGAACGCGACGGAGGCGGAGTCCGGGCTGAAGCGCAGTCGAGAGGCCGATGATGTGGCAGAGACCGACGTCAAGGCGGTGAAGACAGCATAAGTCTACGTAAACAATAGAACCATGTACAGCTTTTATTATATAATAATAATAATAATAATAACTCTTTTTAACTAGTATAGTAAATGCGAGTGATCTTTTTTAAATACCCCTATCTTTTTTTCCTTTTGCGTAGTTTATCTTTTTTGCACACTTTCACTTTTATAAAAAATTTCATTTAGCAAACATAATACACTCTTTATAAAATAACTAAATTTCATCAAAAACCATCTTTTCCTCATCTTTTTAAAATATAAGCTTTTAATGTGATATACAAAATAACAAACCTAATTCTCGTTACTTAAATTATTTTGTGTCCGTGTATCCCTAAAATATGGAATGCTGTTTCTGCAAGTTTCAAATTCATTTTTTGCCTTATTGGTTTTTGACTTTCTTTTCTTTCCCAACACTGTCTTTTTTGGGGGAATAGAAACAAAAAGATATTAGTATTTCCACGTTTTACCTTCGCATATTCTACAGAGAAACAAACAAATAAGAATATTATACCTCATTCTCATTCACAGATAATCCTTATACCACCTTTCTTGGTTTTTGTTTATTGCTATTGCGTTAAGCGTTCTCCATGTCCACCTTTGATAAACTGGTGGCGGGGTGGGTGAAGGATCAGTCCCAGGCCGGTACTCTACCCAAGGAGACCAAGACCGCCATTCTCCACAACATCTCCCACAATCTTGACACCTACCGTCGCTTGGAGCGCCCAGAGGAGTCCCACCCACCGCAGGCCAACCCCCCTAGGGAGGAGTCACCCCCCGCGGATAGCGCCAACCTCCCCCCTCGACCCCCTGCACCACCGGGAGGTAAAAAGGCGGCCGGGGGAAAGAAGACGGCAACAAAGAAAACTACGAAAAGAGAGGGTAGTGTCAAGGAAGAGGGAGGTAAACCGGCCGCCAAAGCCCCCGTTGTCAAGGTGGAGATTAAAAATGTGGACTATAAGTTTGAAGAAGAAGTAAAACGCTCCATTGAAGAAGTAGAGAAGGAACCGACGGCCCCTACTCCAGAGAAGGACAACAGAAAGGAAGATGATTCAAAGAATAGACCGACGAACCCCCCTGCCCCTCTTGAAGAAGTCTCACCGGAAGAGGAAGAAGAAGAAGCGCACTTTGAAGCGGAATCCTCTCCAGAAGACGCCCCTCTCATCACCCAAGCCACCGATTCTTATGCACAGGAGCAACAAGCGCTCAACGCCTTTACCTTTGGTGGTCCCTCCACCAACGACGACGCTGAAGAACAAGTCGCCTCTTTCCGCGAGGACGAGGAAGGGGAGGAGGAGGACAATGAGGCACCACTGCCGCTGGATGAGAGGGAGGACACCCGTCGCCGGACCATTCAAATGAACCGACAGGGGAACCGTATCAGCGTGTTTGATGCCGACTACGCCGACCGCGATACAGACGCCCCTCCCGCGGAAACCCCTAAATCCAAAGACAATCACAAAACCATCTTCAGGTCCCTTGAAAATCACTTTTTGTTTTCTTTTCTGGATGACGCTGACATCAGCAAAATCGCTGCGGTGATGGAGATTGAAACCTTTGAGGCCGGTACTACTATCATGGAAAAGGGCGACTTCAACAATTACTTTTATCTCATATTGAATGGTCTGGTGCGTCAGGAAGGGGAGGAGGAGCCAAACGGGTCGGTTTCGCAAAAAGAACTCACTCGTGGGGACTCCTTTAATGACATTGCCCTCATGTACGCCACGCCCAGCGAATTTGCCCTTACGGCGATAGAGTACACCAAATGTGCCACCATTGATCGACGCACGTTTAAGGTGATGACCTCCACCGCGATGGAGGAAAGACGGCAGCGTTACGAGTCCTGGCTGGCCACCATCCCATCCTTCTCCGTGCTCACCGCGGACGAACGCTCCCGCCTCGCCGAGACCCTCAAGAAGGGCTTTTACCACAAGGGCGAGGTCCTCATCGAGGCCGGCAGCCGCGTCCGCTGGATACACCTTCTTGTGGAAGGCCAGCTAGAGGTCCGCAGTGCGGAGGGGGAGCATATTACCTTTATCCAGGTAGGGGAGTGTGTGGGGCACATTGAGTTCCTCTATCGTCACCTCTCCGTCGCGGAGGTGGTGGTGTCCTCGGAGACCGCGACGACCGCAAAATTGGCCCGTCGTGTGTTTGATAAGCTGATTGGAAGAGGAAAGGAGATTCTGTCGACCGAAGTGCAGTCTGGGAATGGGTATGAGTACTATCACACGACGATGCGGGGGGCATCGAGGCCACCGGAGGATGAGGGAGAGGACTTGGAAGAGGCCCCGCAGTTTTTGAAAAACTCCTTAGCGGCCCCCGATGTCACGGACCTCATTCAGTCTATTCGTGAGGATTAGAGTAGGAAGCAGTTGCATTGAAAAGGAAAAAACCAAATACATCATTAAAGAATGGTGTCTAAGGAAACTCAAAAAACTACAGTAATTCTCCCAAAACACGTCTCATTCCTTATGATTCTTTTTTCATGTGGTGCGTATTGTTCTCTTCCCGACTCTCCAAGCAAAAAAAAAAAAAAAACGNGTGCTTGGTTTTTTTTTTAAAAAAGGAAATTTACTTTTTTGTATTTCTAACACATATACCACTAAATCGCACCGTCTATATCCTATACAGCACAAAACAAAATCAAAAACCCCAAAAAACATGTAAATGCATTTTTTTGTTAGTAAAAGTCCATTTATGAAATAACTACTGATCTCAATCTTCTCTTTTCTTTATTATGGTGTATTGGAGACAAGTGTATATCGTATTAATCCCTTTCTTTCCTTCTGCCTTTTCCTTTTGTTAGTATTATGTCCACTACATTCCGCTGTATTACGATTGGACTCAGCGGCGGCTGTGAGTTACTCTTTGACCAGAAACATGAAATAAAGTTAGAAAATGTCGTCCCCACCACAGTAAAGGACGGCGCGCGCTCCCGTCCCTTCACCCTACAGGACTTTGTCCGCTTTCTCCGTGAGGCTCATTATCTAAAGGAGAGACCGGAGCTCTTCCTCGACGCCGCGGGGGAGTATGTGCGACCGGGGATATTAGTGCTTATTAATGGATGTGATAGTGAGGTAGAGGGAGGGGCATCGTACGCGCTGCAGGAGGGCGATACGATTGAGTTTATTTCTACCCTTCACGGCGGTTAATACTTTCACTGTTTTTTTGTTATGAACTCCTTTTCGTGTAATTATAAATAGAATATTTTTCCGTTTTCCTTACAATTAATTATTTTTGGGTTTCAATCCTTTGATCCACCGACGCTGTAATATTCAAAAACCCTCCCCCTTTTATATTTCGTCATAAGCAACCCACTTTATTATTCATGCTGAATGTCAACGTTGGAATACTAGGGCACGTGGACAGTGGAAAGACGGCGCTCGCCAAGGCATTAAGCACAATTGGTAGTACCAGTAGCTTTGATCGCAGTGTAATTAGTCAGCGCAGAGGGATTACCATAGATCTAGGCTTCAGTGCGTGTTATCTATCCTCCGAGGATAGTGACCCCGCGGAGGGAGCGACCGTGGACCCTTTCTATGACAATAGAGATAGTCACTACGCCTTTAAAGAAAAGGAGAAACTAACTCAGCGAGAAATGATTGAAAGGATTTATGTTTCTGCTGAGGATTCCTCTCTCTTTTCGTTTGTACGGCATCCAACAGAGGAAGGAAAAGAAGACAGTCACAACGCCGATGCTCTCCCTAATAATACCATTCAACTCACTTTAGTCGACTGTCCTGGCCATAGTTCGCTGATCCGCACCGTCGTTGGTGGCGCTCATATTATCAATCTTGTGCTCCTCGTCATTGACTGTACCAAAGGTATTCAGGCCCAGACCTCGGAGTGCATTGTCCTGGCGCAGGTCTTACAGAAACCGCTCCTTGTCGTTCTCAACAAAGTAGACCGTCTGGTTCAACTGCACCAGAATAGCCCCTCCATCGTTGAGGAAAAGATTACCAAAATGAAGACAAAATTACGACAGCTCTTTCGACAACACACGTGTTGGCCTGTGGTGGACATTGTGTGTGTCTCCGCCTCCCCAGGACATGAGGGAGGAGAGGAGGACCCTCATCCGCCCTCTCCACAGCACGTTAAAGATATCTTTCCCCCACTCTTGAGTCTCATCAATGCTCTGTTGGAGGAGGAAAAGAAAACAGTTGGTGATGCCAGTGATGAAAGGAAATCGACAGAAGAGAATGAAATGTTTTTAATGGCAGTGGATCACTGTTTTGCTTTAAAAGGGAAAGGCTCGGTCTTTACCGGCACCGTGCTTCAGGGTCGTCTCTCTGTAGGGGATAAAATTATGATCCCCGAGATTGACGGCCTCCACTCCACCAGCCACCCTAGTGAACGCAAAGTAAAGAGTCTGCAGTGCTTTAAGAAGAGTGTCGAGACGGTGTACAAAAATGACAGGGTGGGTCTGTGTGTGGGGCAGTTTGACCCGGAATTGGTGGAAAGGGGTATTCTCTGCGGAGTTCCTTCTTCCTCTCCTTCTGCCTCCCCCTTATCCAGTCGGGGCTTCATTTCTAGTGACGTGTGGCTGACTACTGTGCATCGCGTCAAGCAGTACAAATTGAATATCTCAAGTCTCAACAACAGTCACAACCGTTTTCACGTGTGTATCGGACATACCACCGCAATGGCAACTCTTCGCTTCTTTTATAAAACCAGTAAAAAACATACGGAAAAGGAAATATTTGATCTGAAAGAGGAAGGATTCTATGTGGACTCACTGGACGACGAGGACGCCTATTTTCACTACAAGAATGAGGAAGGGGACTCCAGAAAAGGTATCCCACTACCCCTCTCTCACGAGAGCAAGAGGCAGTACTACGCCATACTTGTCTTTGAAAAACCGATTTCGATCTACTGGGACGGTAAAGCAGAGAAAGAGAAAATAGGGGGAGGGAATCCATTTATTGCGATGCGACTGGATTTGGAAAAGGAGAAGGATCACACCTGCCGTATTGCCCTCGGTGGACAGATGTTGCTCCCACTATCGTCTCAGAAGTCCGATCCCGCCGCCTCTCCCTCTTCTTTTGTCTTCTGGAGGGACTTACCAGTGGTAAAGTACAAATACAAAGTACTTTCTGTAGAGAGGGTAGTCAATGCGACGAGTTGCATCGCCGGTGGTATTATATCGGACGACATCAACAATGACGGAAATGCCGCTTCTACCACAACTGGTAAGAAAAAGGGGGCAGTGAAGCATGGCGAGGTGCAAAAGTTCATTGGACTCACCGTATTGTTTACACCGCAGTCCGAGGACAATGAAGAGTTGGCGACAGAGCCAGAGAATGGCATACACGGTATCATTGACTCTTCCTTTGGTCAAAGTGGAAAGGTCAAAATTGTGTTTTCCTCTCCCGTTTTCTCGGAAAAGAAGGACAACGAGGGAGCCAAACAGGCAAGTCCATTTCTGGTGCCCGGTAGTATACGATTAAGGCTGAAGAAATATCCCCTGGCCCAGCACTCCTCTCTGGCTCAGTGATGGGAGGTTTCTCCATTACAGTTACTGCAAAACAAAAGAAAAAAGGGTAAAACATTGTGATCTTTTTTATTCTATTGTTTAATGAAAGCTGTGCTAATAATCTTACTCCCTTTAATCGTTTTCTCCCCCTTTTTTTTGTTTCTAATTGACCATCCAAAAAAGATTCTACAGTTTTTATTCACTTTTTTTATTTTATTTTATTCATTTTACCTTTATTTCGACACAACTACAATCATGGGTACTGGTTCTAGCACTGCCAAGCAGCACCGCGCCAGTTCTGCCGGGACTCGTGCAGAGGTGGAAAAGAAGGCGATTAATTACCTTCCCAACTGCCTTTACATCGCCAGAAGCTACGTATCCTTCCTGAAGGACAATGGAGGCATCCCCAGACGCCGCCGAAGTACCGCCAAGGGGGGGGATGAAAGCGACGTCAATGCCACGACCCTCACCGACGCTCCGCTGTCCCACGAGGCCAGTCAGCTCCCCGCCGATGATGCCGCCTCCCCCCGCAAGGAGTCTGAGGTCGCGGAAACCCCCCAGGCCGACAATGACGCCGCCTCCCCCAGCAACAATAAACGACGCAAGTCGATGCTGCCCCCTCTGTCCGACCAGGAGGTGGAGACGAAGCACAAGAACGAGCTCGTCGTCTTTTTTGCGACGCTGCGAACGGCCTGTCAATGGTTGCCTACCACTGAGACAACTAATAACGGCAGTTCCAACCGTCTGGGCAGCATTCTGGGCGGTATCACCATCACCCCCGAGCAGGCCGAGCAGTTCATGAAGGAGGCTTTCAAGGACGACGCGCTGGTCTCCCACCTCTTCAACACACTGTTTCTCAAGAACAAGACGCTTCACGACAACGCCTACCCCAACAAGATGCGGGCGTCTATTATGGCGCAGTGGATGCGTTTGGATGAGGGCAACCACGGCACCTTTAACTACTCTGAGGCGCGGAGAATGTGTGAAAAGGGACTCTTTCTGCCCTCCCCCCTGACCCGAAAAATTCTCTCCAACTTTGAGAAGAGTAACGAACGCAACATCCACTACGCCCACTTTGAACGCTACTATATCCACTACACCAGCTTTAAGGAGTTGAACTATGTGTTTAACAACGCCGTCAAGAATACCAAGACCAACTTGATCAACTTTGAGGACGATGATGACCGCAGTACCATGACCAAGAATGAGTTCATTGACTTTATCCGTTACACACAGGGCGAGACGGTGGATGAGACCGAGGCGGAGCGCCGTATGATGCACGTGGGCAGTGTGGAGGCCAAGGAGCTCACCCGTATGCAGTTCCAGGAGTATCTCGCCCAGAACGAGTACGCCTCTCTCTTCAACTACAAACGTGCCACCACCGTCCACGAGGACATGACCCGCCCCCTCTGCGAGTACTACATCAACACCTCCAACAACACCTTTCTTACCGGTGGTCAGCTGAAGGGGGAGTCCTCCTCCTATATGATCTCCCGCGCCCTTCATGAGGGAGCCCGATGCATCGATCTGGAGTGCCGTGACGGTACCGACGGCCCTTGCGTGTCTCACGGACACACCGAAATCGCCGTCACCTCCTTCAAGGACTGCATCCGCAACATCAAAGAACACGCCTTCCAGAACTCTCTCTTCCCTGTCATTCTCTCCCTCAACGTCCGCGCCTCGACGGAGAATCAGGAAAAGATGGCCACCATCCTCACCGACACCCTTGAGGAGATGCTCTTTACCCCCACCTGGGCCCCCGGTGAGAAGCCCACCGTCGAGCTCACCCCAAAGATGCTCCAGCGAAAGATTCTCATCCACTGCCGCCGTGGCAACCCCACCTACATGGCCGGCATGGACAAGGACGAGGACGAGCTCGACCGCAGCTGCGACGACCCCGCCTACGCCACCATGATGGAGGGCGTGCAGAAGGAGGGCCGGACCGAGATGGCCCCTGGTCTATCCGCGTTGGTCTCCATTGAGGCCGCGGGATACAAGGGGGTGGCGAACATGGACTACCTCAAGGAGATGCAGCCCTGCCAGCTCACCCTCTTCACCGAGAAGGCGGCCAACAAGGCAATCGGCGAGAACAACACCTCCATGGTGAAGCTCAACGGTGCCAGTCTCACCCGCGTCTACCCCACCAGCGCTCGCAGCGACAGCAGCAACTTCTCCCCTGATGTGTTCTGGAGAGCGGGTATGCAGATGGTGAGCATGAACTTCCAGGCCAAGAACTCCTCCGAGCTCAAGATGAACCGCTCCTTCTTTGCCGATAATGGTAACTGCGGTTACGTCCTCAAGCCCGCCCCTCTGCGACCGCCCTACGCCGTCGCCCCCGCCGGTAAGAGCAAACGTAACTTCACCATTGAGATTATCTCCGCCTTCTGTCTCCCCAAGATCAAGACCGAGAAGCCCCCCAAGAAGAAGGACGGAGACAAGGAGGAAGAGGAGGAGGACGAGGAGAAGGACCCCAAGACCGGCAAGAAGCGCATGGACCCTTGCGTGAAGGTGTTCGTCCAGGGCCCTGGGGTGGAGGGCAAGCCCCGCTCCACCAAGCCCGTCCCCAACAGCAACGGCTTCCACCCCGTGTGGAAGGGCCTTGGTAACAATGAATTCAAGTTCTTGGTCACCCAGTGGGAGATGTCCTTCCTTGTGGTGCAGATCTACGACAATGAAGAGCTGAAGCCAGAGGGGTTGGTGGGAGAGAATATCTTCCCCATGTCGATGGTGACCAGTGGTATCCGCCGTATTAACATTCAGGACCAGAAGGGCAACCCCATCCCCGGCGCGTGCCTCATGTGCAACGTGCACTACGAGTTCCTCTACTAAAAGGTAAACCATAATAAAAGATAAAACAATAAAATAAGTAATAATGTGAATAAACCCATATTTCATTTTTATAGTTCAAAATTTTATATAGCACATATTGTCAATAAGAGAAATCATATTATCATGTTCTTTAGTCGATGTGACCGTTAATCGTTCTTTTGTGTTTATAGTTATGTAAGCCTAAGAAAAAAAAAAAAACTATAATTTCAAAGAATAACAATAGCGGTAATTTAACCAGTAAAATTAAAACAAAGCATCTACTCCCTTCTCTTCCTTTTTTATTATTATTATTATTTGTTTTTGTTCATCTATCCTGTACATAATATATGGCGTTTTTCACTCCCTTTGTTTACTAAAAAATATTTTCACTATGTAAAGAAGAACCAAGAAAATATTATACAAGGAGTGTGTATAAAAAAAAGTGAATGAAAATCACTGTATGAAGTGTAAAAAAAGAGTAAAACGCAACCATCTATATTTTTTGTTTGTAAAATGTCTTAGTATTTCTCTCTCTCTCTCTCTCTCTTCTCACTGTTTGTCTATTTCACTTCACAAAGGTCCATAACCACCTTTCCCGTAAGAAACAGTATAATAGAAAAACAAAGTTGTGTGCCATCTGCTAGAATAACATTCATTACCACTATGTTGTCCCCCATTACCATATACACTTTAATCATTGCCGCATTCCTAGTTTGTGTTGTAATTACTGCCATCATTATTGTATGTTGTAGGATTCGACGGGCGCAAGCGCTCGAACAGCAGCAGAGAGAATATGAGGCCGCCCGAGAGCCACTAGAGGGAGAAGAAGGCTACAACTCGTACCCTCTTGTTTTACCCGCGATGCCAGTGCAGGGCCGTCCTAGGGACATAAATCGTTTCCCCGCCGCACAGCCCTACTGGACGGAACCGATAGCAGGGGAGGTGGTAGAGTACGTCGAATACGGAGAGGCCCGCTATCAAGTCGCTGACCATAACAGTGACAGTGTGGTCTTTGAAGCAGAGGAGGCAGATGAAGAAAAAATGGAGGAGAAAGGTAAGCGGGATGCTTACGAACCTATTTAACGTCAGCACAATATATTGAAGTGCTTTCTGCTTAATGAATAAATGAACTTCATTTTTTTCTATTAGTTTCGTTTTTACAAATTTATGCTCCTTTATACCGCATCGTTAACACACACACACACACACACACACACACACACAGTTTTTTTTTTTTCACAGTTTGTTGTTTTCCTATACCAGTTGCTATCCTATTTCGCCAACGAAGGGACTAAATTACCCTTCCATTGCTGTTTCTATTGCTATCGTTTTTTGCATCCCTTTACGTAAGCGATTTTGATTTTGTTGTTTTTTCTTTGTTTGTTATTGTGCTAGATTCACTTTCTGGGAACCTTTCCACTAACAGTGGCACACACTACTCCTTTTCAGCTCCTTATTTTATTTCTACAAGAGCCATGATATCCGTCTATGCCATTTACACTATCATTATTTGTTCGCTTTTCCTGTGTCTCATCGTCGCTGCCACCATTTTTCTAGGCTGTGCGATCTGGGAGGTAAAAGTACTCCAGAAACAACAGCAGAGAGAAAATGAAATGACACGAGAGCCATTGGAGGGAGAAGGGAATGTCAATATCTCCTATCCTCCGGTTTTACCCGCCATCCAGTGCAGGGCCGACCGAGCGACGTAAATCGATTCCCCACCGCACAACCTTACTCGACGGAGCCGATAGTAGGGCCGTCAAAGGAGTGTGTCGAGTACGGAGAGGCCTGCTATCAAATCGACGACAGTGACAGTGTAGTCTTTCACGTGGAGGACGAGGACGAGAAAAAAATGGAGAAAAGGGGGGAGCGAGAGGCTCACCTCCGAGTTTAACCTCAACATTATATTGAAAGTCTATCTACGTCATGAATGATTGAATTCTATTCTTTATTTGATTTTAATTTTTGAATGTTTTTGCCACTTTGCACCGCATTGTTGACATGTACTGTTTACTTTATTTTTTATGTTTTTTTCTATGCCAGTTGCTATCCTATTGCAACTCGGAAAGGGCTCAATTGCCCTTCCGGTTATTTTATTTTTATTGTTTTTGCAGTTCTTTTACGCAGGAAAGTTTGGGTTTTTTTTTTTTGGTGTTCTAGATCCCTTTGCGGAATATCGATCCACTCGCAGTGATTCACTTTTCTTTACTGCTCCTTCCCTTTATTCCCCCTTTCAAGAATATGAAGAAAAACTACAAGTATAATACCTTTTGAATTTTCATTCGTCTTTGTTTCACTTAAACTATCTTTAGTTGTTTGCTTAGAGAAGAGGTACACTTATTTTAAACCCACCCTAGTAAAAATTGAGTGACATAAGGCTCAAAAATGAAGAGCTGTAAGGGCATTAGCTCTACCCGTCTCAAGAAGAAGGCCGTCGACGCTACGGTGGTGGAGGAATGCCTAGAGGAGATCCAGCAGCGAGAGCGTGCAGTCCGCCGCTTCTACCCCTACACCCCTTTCGCCCTCCGCTACGATCCCGTCACAAACCCTTCTCCCTATCGAGAAAAGAGGCCGGGGGTGGTTCTGTGGAATAGCGTCGATAGAGATGAATTACTGTACTTGCAGTGGGAGCGGTGGCATCAGGAGGGGTTGACGACCTACGGGGAGGGATGCCGTTATCAAAGGCGTTACTGATACTTATTACGTTTCTTATCATTTCGAATGGGTAGACAAGAAACTTGACACGTGTTTCTAATACCGTCAACTGAAAAGACCTAGGAACTGATTATTTTGAAAACAATTTCCGCTGCACAATAAGTGAATACACTTGTTTACACCCCCCCTTTTTTTTTTGCCAATTACAACACATTAAATAGCTGTGCAAACGAGCTCGTTCATTGTTTGATATTGTTCGTTTCATTTGTTTTCCTCTCTTATTTATTTTTCCCCTTACAACTACACCTTAAGCAATATACATCTCCGTTTCATAAAATGAACATTGTAGCCATCGTACTCTCCAGCCTCTTCGGCGCCCTCATAGTAGGCTTAATCATCGGCTTCATTGTATCGGTGTGCTGTTGTGGCCGCGGCTTCCAGACCTTTGAGCTCAAAGGAGAGGGGGTGCCACACTTACCCGGGGGAGGGGAACTCAATATTAGAGAGATCCCTGGGAGCAGCGGTGGGGACTCGTTTCGAATCGTCATGGAGGATGGGTATCCCTCCTCCAAGAGTAATGCGAAACACTCTACTAGAGAGAATTATCAACATAATAATAATAATCAGAAGAACAAAAAGAATGGTAAAGCAAATCCGTCCGCGGAATTGCACTATGGACAGGAGGATGCGGCCTCCCGGGTGGTGGAAGACGTCATGGTAAAGCGTCAGGATGAAGATTGATGTTACTCTTGCTGTTATAATTCATTTATTTTACTTTTTTACTAAAACGAATTTTCTTGTGTTTTTCATATTTTGGCCAAAAGTATAGCTCACTCTCGTGTTCGCCAGCGCCGCCTTCATCGACGTCATAATTGTTGTCAGATTTCTTCGTCACAGACGATAGAACTGAATAAATGAAACTGTATTTGACATTATAATAATAATAATAATAATAGAAGAGAAAGATACACGAAACCATTTTTCATAGGCATTTTCTTATTTCTCTTTTTTTTTATTGTGTTTGTCATTTCCCAGATATAGTTTCCGTTTTGCTCTCTTTTTCGCTATTATGATTTATTTGTATACTCGAGCAAACGTATGGTTGCTACAACGATACAATAAATTAAACCAAAGTATAGGCTCAATTGCATTTGTCAACTGTTGTGCATCATAAAAGTGGTGCAAATGACATTGTTTCTCTCCCTGCCTTTTTTTGCCCTTTTTTTTTTTTCTTTAGAAATATAAACACCAAAACAAACAATTATTACTAGCTCTCATGCCCCCCAAGAAGGCCGCACCAAAAAAAGCTGCTCCGAAAAGAGCACGAGAGGAAACACCGGATGTCCCCAAGAAAGCAAAGGCCAACAGTGGGGCCGCGATTGCCCGTCCCCCGGTCGATGACTTCTACGCCAAGAGTGGAGGGGAACAGGTCTACGTCGACGACGCCGATAAAAACGCGGTGTGGGCGGTCAAACTGAACCAAACGAATATTGGTCACAACAACAACAAATTTTATATCATTCAGCTCATTCAAAAAGGAAACAGCTATGCCTGTTTTACCCGCTGGGGTCGTGTGGGAGAGAATGGTCAGCACGCCACCGTTACGGGGGACCTGGAATCGATGAAGAAGGCGTTTCAGAGCAAGTTCAGTGACAAGACCAAGAATAAGTGGCAGGATGTCCGACATGACTACAGTGCGTTTAAGTGTGTGAGCGGCAAGTACGACCTGGTCGAGACAGATAATACGGTGAGCAAAGCAGAAGTGGAGCGTCTGGCGGAAGTGATTGCCAACAAGGAAAAGTCGGAAGCCGTCGCTGGTGGCGCCGCCGCGGTCGAAGAGACCCCCAAAAAGAAAGTACACATCCACCCCTCCGCTCTTCCCAAAGAAATCCAAAACGTCATCTCCATCATCATGAACAAGGAAACCTTTCACCGTCAAATGAAGGAGCAAAACATTGACGCTAATCGTATGCCATTGGGCAAACTCACCAAATCTCAGGTACAAAAGGGTTTTGAGGCGTTAGAGAAGATTGAGGACTTTTTGGATGCCAAAAAGAGTAACGCATCAGAATTGGCGAATCTGTGCAGTACCTTCTACACCATCATCCCCCACGACTTTGGCCGCTCTGTCCCACCGGTGATCGACACCAGCGATAAACTTAAAAAGAAGTACGACCTGCTCAACATGCTGAATGATATCCAAATTGCGATGGAGATGGAAGAGGCCGCAAAGGCGAACAAGAATAAAAAGAAGAGGGCGGCGCCAGCGGCGGCAGCAAAGAAGGGCGGCAAGGCGGCGGTGGAGGAGGTGTGGGAGGAGAATCCGCTCGACTTGCAGTACGACGAGCTGCACTGCCCTCTGGAGGTGGTCCCTCACTCCAGCGAGGAGTACAAGGTACTATCCCAGTACATTGACGCCACCAAGTCCTCCGGCTCCTACAGCCGAAAGATTGAACTCCTTAACATCTACCGTGTCGACCGCGAGGAGGACAAGAAGAGAATGGCAGAGGACCACAAAACTACGAAAGGGTCGCACGAGCACCACCACCTTTTGTTTCACGGTACTAATGTAGCCGTTATCGCCGCCATTCTCAAGACCGGTCTGCGCATTATGCCCCACAGTGGGGGCCGCATGGGGAAAGGTCTCTACTTTGCCAGCGAGATCAGCAAGAGCTCTGGCTACACCGGCATTGACCAAAAGACCAAGACGGGTTTTATCTTTCTGGTAGAGGTGTGCATGGGGGATAAGGTACATGAGGTAGCGAGGGATGACTCCTCTTTGAGTGCGGCCAAGGTGCACGACTCCCTGCACTGCACCAGCGCCCTCGCCCTCGGGCGTCAGGACGTGGAGTGGGAGGGGAAGACGGTGCACACAATGAAGGGTGAGTTCACCAACGCCAAGAAGAAGCCCATCGCGGTGAAGGTACCACAGAAGGGCCCTCAGAAGCGCAAAGAGTACGAAAAGAGTACGTTTGATCAGTCAGAGTATTTGGTCTATAATGAAAGCAAAGCACGCATCAAGTACATGTGTGAGTTCAAATTTTAAACTGTAAGTAAAGAAAGAAGGATGAAAGATGGAATCTGTTCTCTTTGATATTCCTTTCTTTACTACCACTACTACTACTACTCATTTCAATTTTTATTTTTATTTTACCTTTGCTGTGTCGCATCGCAACAGCAATTTGTTTTTATATCCACTCTCATTTTTCTCATTTTCCACTATTATGTATTTGAACTGTTTGTCGCTATACCAATTCATAGTTTTTACTTTGTTTTGCTTTTGTTTTTAATTTAGTTTTGTCAAAATATAGTTGTAAAACTGAAATTCCACTACAATCCACTTTTTCTCTTTCCCTAACTACTTTTAGTAGACCCCCTATATTCACTAAACTATCGTTCTTTTCATTCCTTTTTCTTCTACTTTTTTATTTAAATTATCACCTCTCATGCGTACCGTTCGTGTTGCGATTGTCGGGTTCGGTTTCGTCGGCCAAGGCGTCTACAACATTCTCCAAGAGCGCCGAGAGGAGTACAAGGCGGCCTACCAGATGGACGTCCACGTGCACAAGGTGCTGGTCAATCAACTCCATAAGGAGAACCGCACGTTGCCCACCGGGTTTGACCCCTCCTTGCTGACCGACACCTACACCGACATCTTTCCCTCCTTTCCTCAATCCGCTGGTGCCAAAAACCCCAACGCGATCGACTACGTCTTTGAGTGCAGTGTCGGCGAGGAACCCGCCTTCTCTTATTTAAAGGCCGCGCTGGAGGAGGGCGCCTCTGTGATTACCGCGAACAAAGTAATGTTTGCCTCTCACATGACGACCCTGCAGACCCTCGCGAAGGAGATCAACGACCGTTTACTCCAAGAGGGGGCGGACCGCGATAAGTTGGTCCGGGTGGGGTTTGAGGCGACGGTGGCGGGCGGTGTGCCGATTATTAAAATGATTCAGCGCATGTTGCCGACGCAAAAGGTAAACAAAGTGGAGGGTATTCTCAACGGGACGACAAATTTTATTCTTTCCGATATGCGAGAGCACTTGTCGGAGAAGAAGAGCTACGAGAGCTCGCTGAAGGAGGCCCAAGAAAAGGGATACGCCGAGGCCGACCCTTTCAACGACGTCAGCGGCAAGGACGCGTTTTACAAGTTGATGATTCTCTCTCAGCTGTGCTTTGGAAAGATGCCGAAGTGGGAGGAGGTGGAGGTGGTGGGAATCCAGGACATCACCTCTGACGCCATCGCTGCCGCGCAAGACAACGGACAGCAGCGCTACCGCCACGTCGCCAGCATCACTAAGGAGGGCGAGGTGCTGAAGGGTAAAGTTACGCCTCAGCTGGTGTCGCCGACGCACTCTCTGCATGGGGTGGAGGGGAGCACCAATGCCATCGCGGTGCACTGCGACTACCTCAACTGCATCACCGTGCTAGGGCCGGGGGCGGGGTCGTACCCCACCGGATCGGCCATGGTGGAGGACTTTCTGTCCATGGAGAGCTTGAAGAGGGGATACTAAACTCGCATTAATGAAAATCTTTTATTGTTATCTTTATTGATTGACTGGTATGGAAAACTGTTTTCATCTCTTGTATCTAATTTGTCTTCTAATTTTATCATTTTCCCCCTTCTACTTCTTTTCTTTAACTTAGTTAGTATATATATTTTCCTTTTTTTTGTTTTTCGTTATTGCGTCTTTTTCTTTTCTTTTTTTTCCCCCTTTTTTGGTAGAGTATAAGTAAATTTTTTAATACAAACAGTATTTTATTATCATGGGTTCTGATAATAGTAAACAAAGCGGAAAGGGCGACAGGCTACCCGCTGTTACCGTTAACGCCCCTAATGTCCCCCAAAAGAAACACAAAAAGAGAAAGTCAGACGACAGTCTACAAGAGGCCCCACAGCGAACTAGCGACGCCAGCAGTAATCCTCTCCAGAAGAGAGAGCTGAAGGATAAATGGGCCTGCGATCGGTGTACACTTCTCAATGATGCGGATTCGGGTATTTGCAGTGCCTGCGGTAGCGTCAAAACCACCAAGACAGCAGCAGCGCCGTCCAATACCAACAACTTAGTCTCTATGGAGAGCAGCGGTGACTACGGCAACGTCGGCTACTCCATGGTGCCCAATGCGAGACTGGTCAGCAATGAATCCAGTGACAAAAAGAAGAAAAATAACAAGAAGTACAAGAACAATGAGAATGCGGTGGTCTACTCCATGGTCCCTCCCGCACGCTTAGGCAGTGGAAGTGGTATGGCCTCCTCGGAGCACTCCCCCTTCCCCTCCCCGAATGGAGAGGGCAACACCATTCAGCGGGCCAAGACGCTTAAAGGAAAACAGTGGGAGTATGTCGCCCTGGTAGTCTCCACCACTCGCCGAGTGAGGGAGAAAAAGATACGAGAGACGATGACGCAGAACGGACGGGCGGGGGATATGATAGACTATGAAGAACTGCAAGAGATGGCGGGAGAGGACGGCGATGACGTCTCGCTCTACGACGACGATGGCGTTATCATGGTACAGCCGACGATGAGTCTTCTTGATGCCGAGTACGGGGATGAGGGGGAGAATGAGTTTGGAGAGGACGCTACAACGAATGTGATGAGCGGGGACTTTGCTCCCCCTCCCGATGCTGACGTACACAACCAAAAAGCCTATTATAGTGTCGTTCAACAGGAACGAAAAGAGAAACCAGCGCCCGTCAACACCGGCTTTAACCCGGCCGAGTATGAGGCCCGTCGTGAGAAGATCTTGAAACAGCTAGAGTACTTGAAGCAGATGCAACAGGCTCACTATCAAGAGGAAACCACCACGAAGCGCAACACGTACCAACCCGTGATCTCCCGCCTGCCCCCCGCGCCTTCCTACGTGCCCGGCGCTACCATCCCTTTCGTCCCCCAACACGCCGTGCCTAGTCCCCAGCCGAACCTCCGTGGGCCTCCCCTCGCCGCCTTCCCTCGCACGGAGCCAGATATGTCGCACATGGTGACGTGCTCTTATAAGGATATCCGCTACGTGAACAGTCCGATACGACGACCGAGATTTTGAGGAAAATGAGATAGTGGGAGAGGTGTTTGGTAAAAACGAAAAAAAGTACACTGTAGACTAGCGGAAACACTGCGATTCTCTAGCAGCATCAATGTGATTTCCCCGTGCTTTTTTTTTTTTTTATCATCGTCCAACGCTCTCCCTGTTGCTTTCTATCGCCCTCCTTCGGTTGCAGTTCTGTTTTTATTGCGTTATTCCTACCAACCCATTTTCTTTCACCTCAGTATACTATTGTTCTTTACTTTTTTTCTCTCTCTTTTTTTGGTTTTCGCACATCCATCATTGTCCCGTATTCTTTTTTTTTTCTTTTTTTTGTATATAATGGTGACCTATTCGTTGATAATTAAAACACAAAAAAAGTGACCATATGTTTGAGCTTCGCTGTCGACTGATTGTGCTAGAGGTAATTCCTATAAATCAATTTTCGCTATGACTGTTTATCCATTTCTCTCTCTTTTCTTTCTTTGTTCATAGGTATAAATTAGACCGTGATACCAACGGGTAAACTCATAGTTAAATGAATGAGAGGGAATGGAAGGTGGCGTCTGCGGGTATCTCCGATGTTCTTTTCAGTAGATAGAGAGTGGGAAAGTTCAAGGAACCGTCTCCGTGAGCTGACAGAGTCCATTAGAAACCGTTCTACGATAGAAAAAGAGAAATCAAAGGTCAATTCAGAGGAAGAGCTAAATTCTCTCTTATTACTTTCCTTTCCAAAACTTTTAGACCCCAAGTCTTTTTATCTTTCCTCCAATTCACACGAGAAGAACGATGCAGCAGTGGATCGGCCGCCATTGCCGTGGTGGAAGGCAATAGAGTTTATAGAGGCGGCCCGTCTGTGTGACAGACAGCAAGAAAAGAAGAACAACAACAGTGCCACAGCCGCCACTCTCTCCCATTTGCTAGAGCACGTCACCCCACGCCTCCCTCACAACGGTTGGGCGTACTCCCTCGAATGGCTGCAACAGTATCAGCACCTCTCCCATCCCACTACCGAGAAAAGGGCCCCTTTCCCCTTGTCCCTCTCGCCCCTCCCCACCAGCGTACTTCTCTCGCATCTTACCCACTGTAACGGAAGTAAAGAAGGACGCGATGCCCATTGGATCACCGCGATCGCTCTATTCCAGCATCTACACCAACACACTGAAGGGGACAGAATAAATAAGAAGGTGGATTTGGCGCCACTGTTACTACCTCGGGCGAGTTACACACTTATTGTGCACCTCCTAAACCATCACCGGTGGAGTGAGGCGCTACAGTACTATCAGCGCCTCTTGTTGCTTTCCTCTCCTCCCAAAAAAGGAGTTTCAAAAGAAGGAGAGAATTCTGAAAAGAGGCAGGGGAGTCAGGCACGAAAGAACAAAACGAAAGGAAGCAACATTCACTCTCTATTTCTGACTTTAGAGGAAGCCTTTCAAGAAGAGCATCTTCCCTCAAACTCGAACCGCAGTCCACCCCCGCAGGAGAGTAGTATTAACAACAAGGCGGTTCATCTCGGCTCCTTGTACAGTGTAAGCGCTTATCTAGCACAAGAACTGGGATCGTCCATCACGCCTTCCTCTTCTTACCCCCAACGTAAAGTGATCGCGAATGAAATACTAAAGTTGATTCATATTTGGCTGCAATTGCTTTCCGTACAGTATCAGCTGTTATGGCTTCAGCAGTCCAAATCGGGGAGTGATGGGTCCCCGCAGGACAGGGCTCTTCATGTGGCGAGGACTAAAATACAAGAGCTGCAGGCGCACTGGGGGACGACGGTTTCGATTGCGCTGCGACAAGTAACGCTTACGCTTCCTACTTTAAGTGTCAACAAAAGTGGAAGGGTGGACCCTCAATGGGAAGAGTATTATAACTTTACAGTGCAGTCTATTCAAACGGTGTTAGAGCGCATTCACCATCAACAGGATCGTCACAATAGTAATAATAGCAGTAAATTTCCTTCCTTTCCTACCGTTTATTTGGATGGACATTTTTTCGCTGCGATAGAGTGCCTTTCACAAGTCGAGAATGCCTGGAAGGAAAATGGGGCCCACCGGAAGGTGGGGGCTGCGAGCGGCAGTGATAGATTACTGGGCTTTGCCACCAAGCATCAGCTACTCCACCCTTTCAAGGTGATTCGGGGTTTACTATCACGTGTGACGGGAGTCTCCTCCACCGCAGCCTCAAGGGATAACTGGATACAGGCACTTTCCATCTTCAAGGAGTCAATCGAGCAGAAAAATAGAGAACGACTAAAGCACAAGGATGACAATAACGAGGAAAGAGAAACGTTACTGATTTCGAGAAAGGAAATAGGAACCGCAAGACGATTATTCCTCTTGGCCGCAAATCAAGAGAATATGAAGTCGGTATTAAAGGCGCTTCAGACACTAGGGTCGAGACACGCCGTCGACGACGATACGAAGGTCGAAATGATACCCGAAAAGGCGAAGGATGAACGTTTTATGCTCTTAAACAATGATAACGAAATTGAAATTGTGTGTTCCAAGCTAACACAAGGACTCGGGAAACCCTACACTACTTCCTCTTACTATGATTTCTGTCTCTCTGTATTGCGGCTTAACTATCCATTCTACTACGCAAGGTGCTTCCCGGATGAAAAGAAGAAAGATACTGCCGCACCCACCAATGACCCTCCGAGTGAAAGAGTGCCATTTATAGAAACCGTGTCCTTTCTTCTCAAGGCGAACCCTATAGTCTCTCATATCCCCAATGGGCCTACATATCGTCTGTCATGGGAGAATGCACTCCGGATGGTAGTGGAGCTCTTTCCCCCGGGGCACCTTAACTCCAGCACTGAGAGTGGTAGAAGAGAATCAAAACCCACTCAGGACGATTTACTGATAGACTGTATTGCAACTTTGATGGGGTCCCCGTCTACTAATGGGAGACCGTTTGTGGGAAGAATTAAAATTGACTTTCAAGATGATAACTATAGAAGGAATTCCTCTGGTACACGGTCGTCACCGTACTCATTTCTTTTGCGTTGTATCTTTGAGGAAGACAGCAGTAGAGATTCTCACCCTGTTGGGTTCAGCGAAAAGTTTATAAAGGGCAGTAATAAAAATGAACAAAGAAAGGAAACGGGCCTGGTGTTATTTCACAGTTTGGCTCATGTTTGTTATCAGCAACAAAATGTGGAGTTGGGAAATAGGATATCGCTCTCTCTATTGCGTCATTTGAGCCAACACCACAGTTACGGTCGTCAACACCTATTGCTGGACCGTTGTGTCACCGCTGATGTGTTGCTATACGCCTCTCTTCCAGCTCTCACAGAGAAAATTATATTTAGGGTGTCGACGTCGTCTTTCCACCACTGCAATGCATTTCTTTCATTGAATGCTAAAACTGTATTTCACGTCTTGGATACCGCCATTCAACAGTTGGAAGAGGCGTCTCAACAGTATCACCGCACTCTGCCAGTTAACGAAATCAACGACGACAGGATCAGAGAAAAGGAAAGAAAGGCGAGAAGGGCACTATTAGTTCTATTCTTGCTGTTGTACCGATACACCGCACTCTTTCATCTACTGTCTGCCGGTCCCTCTCTGCCCTCCCGTGACCGTCGTCCCTCTCTTCAGTCCGTGACCGCCCTATTCCGTCGAGAGTGGTGGGAATACCTTACGGAGTACGAACAGCGGAGAAGTGACACGAATAATACGAAAGATAGTAAAGAATCCTTTGAGTTCACACACGCCACTCTCGAGCGTTTGGTGATAAAATCCGTAGAACTGCGATACCCCCATACTCCACCGTCCACCGATCAGGATGCTGCCATCTCACTTCCCTCCTGGCTGGAGAGTGCCCCGAGATCTATTCATATTAAAGTGCTTCATCTTTTACGAATCCTCGCGGAGACACCCATGAAGAATGCGGAGAGGGAGGCAAAGAAGCAAGAGATACTGTTGGGACTCACCAATCTGTATTTAAAAAGTTTATTCCTGTGGCCCTATTCGAGATTTGTAACCTTGTTAGTCAACCCTCATCACTATGAGCTAGAGGTTTCTATTTATAATACACTCTACGAGGGTATTATTACCCTGCTAGCGTTGAAAGAGTCCTCAGTGTCTCTGAAGTCTATAAAGAAAGGTAATTCTCACCAAGGGAATCAAAATTCATTGGACGTTATGGAAATTATACGATCTCTACTGCAGCACTACATTAGACCAAACTACAAGTCCGGCTCCCGACAAACGAGTAACAATAGTGGTGCTTTTTTCCTCGGTATTCTTCCCCACACCACAATGCTATTACCGAATCAGATGGACCGCCTCCTGCCACGCGCCGACAAGGCAGAGGTCTTCTACTCGGACAAGGAGAAGGGGGCTGTGGCGGTTCTGAGGCGAATGGTGGTAGCAAAGTATCTACTCTGCGGCTTCATGGATCATCTCGCCCGGGACGATTCTCTCTTCCTCTCTCACCATACTTCACGTAACGGGATAAAGGTGGACAGTGTGTTTTTGCACTCTCTCCTAAAGTTGGTCTGTCGTTTGGGGGAGTATGAGTCGATCTACTTGTCTCCTTCTGCATGTCCTACAGACCACTCAGAGGAGTGGGACACTCTACACCAACAGTACCGCCAAGTGGTTTTATTTCACCACACCTCACAGGAGACCGAAAGGGGGCCTATTCTCCTTGATATAGCGAGCACTCTTTTGCAGTGGCAGTTAAAGCACTTTCCACCAAAGTCTAAGGCTTCTCGTACCAACTCTCACGACTATACCACTACGGTACCTCTTCTGTATCGTTTGTGTTCCGCGGTGGGGGGCCGTTCCTCCTGGAAATGTGCACTGCACTTGACCACACTCCTTTCTAACGCGGAAAGGGAAGTGGGAAAAGGAGTTAAACAGCGTTCACGTCCTTCTTCAAGGGAACATAGTTCCGTTACATTTTCGCATTTTTTGCTCTTTGAACGTTTATTTCTATTAGAATCAAAGGATGGGGATATTGCTTCGATCCACCGTTCCACGCACCCGGAAATCGTTGACCCCCAAAAAGAAAAGGAGAAGTACACGGAAGTGCTTCGGATGTGGGCAGCTCTTTTCCCACGAGAACTTCTTCTTCACTATTCCTCTCACGCTCCCCCAGCTCTTACCCTTCAGGAACTATGGGACATCATCGAAGAAAGCGAAAAAGAGAGTCTGTAGTGGGTCTCTTCTTTGACAAGTCGAAAATTCAATCACACACATATACTAACACAGACGAAAAAAAAATAAGGTTTCATTTCACTGATTTGTTTTCCTTTTTTCGTTTCTAGTCGTGTACGGTAATCTGGGCTCTATACTTCCCTTTTTTCCCCCACAATTACATTCCAGTTTTTCGTCCATTTAGTCTTCGACAAAGAAAAGAAACAATTCAATCAGCCTTCTAAAATTCAGTTTTTCATTCAACATATCGCTCCATTTACCGTTTTAACACAGGGTATAAAAATAACTTACTTTGTTGTTTTTTCAATGCCCGCACGCGCAAACCCTTTCCTTAACATCGGTAGTCGTACCGTGGAAACGCCGTACGCCAACTTCAACATGCAGGACGCCCCACCCACCGTACCACACTATACCGCGATCGAAATCGTAACGAATGCAGAGGTTAAAATTCGAAACCGCAAAATAAACCGCTTTTCATTTTGGATCACAGCACCTATTGCGATTCTACTTGTAGCTGCCGCCGTGGTACTGTTGGTGGTGGTGGAACGTTTAAATGTCAATGTCATTCAGGAAAACTGGCAAATGATACACGGCGGCTACACCAAATTCATCGATCAACAAATTACACTTTCCACCCTTCCCTTTGTAGAGGGTGCCCGTGTCACCTCTGTACTAGACGGTCGTCGAGTGTCAGCGGATTATGAGAACCCGTTAGAGACTCGATACCCGGGCGCACTGTTAGATCAAATTGACTATAATTACTACTTTTACCAGCGTTTCAAGGCTTCTGTTAAAACTTCTGCCGCGTGCGTTGCTCTGCACAATGACCCTCTGAACCCCGAAGGTCTTTTCGCCTTGCAGACAATAAACGGTATCATGACTCCCTATTACTACCTTGACAAATCCGACTACACGTATGAAGACCCACTCAAACAGTTTCGTCAGGGAGACACTCAAGACAAGAATTTCACCACATACCTCATGAAGCAATTCGATAACTTGACCTACTTTGATGACTTTCTACACTACGTAAAGGAAGACCATCGTCCCGACTATCCCGTTAAGAACATGTGGAGGTCTGACAACACAACCCACGTCCCCTTTGCTGTCTCACCATTTGTTAGCTTTGATGATGAGGCCGAATACAAGAGTCGTACCCCCACTCATCTGCGCTACATCGCTCTAAGAGGTTCCCTTGACAACTCCTTGGGGAAAAAAAGAAGAATTCGAAGCAACGATACTAATTTTAGTGTTATGCTTCTCCACGAACCCAGCATCAATGACACCCATCCGAAATACTACTTCGACAATTGGGGGCAACCCACTATGCTTCCAAATGAAATTAAAAACGATGTCGACGCCCTCCCCCGCATTAACAACATCACTGATCCTCTCATGAAGGCGGCAATGAAGCACGTAGACCTCAGCCTCTTGAGTGACCCTAATGACTACACCAATCACACAAAGCTGTTCACCTACCGTCTCAACACCGCCGCCGTCAGCTGGTACCGCTTCCTCAGCCCACGGTCGGGGTACGAGGCCATTGTGGTCGTGGCGACGGAGCGCAACAGTACCACGGGCCAATTTTTTGGGAAAATCGCCGCAATCATTGTCATGACTTGTGTGGCCGTAGTTCTACTCGTTCTACTGCTGTGCATTATTTTTGAGATTGAGTTCGGGAGGCCCCTTTACGAAATGGTGGCAGCCCTACTGAAAGGCGGTGAGTGGCGCCAGGGCCGAAAGCACGAAGTCGAGACACAAGCGATCGCGCTTATCGAAAACCACGAACTGCAGAACGTTTACAGAGTTGCCATGCATCAAGTGAGGGAGGTGGAGAAGTTCATCCCCGAGGCACAGCGGCTGAAGTGGGAGAGCGACAGCGCGGCACGCAGCTCACAGACCGACTCCACTCTCCCACACTCCGTCGGCGAGCACTCACTTATTCTTGAGAATCAGCTCCGTCATTGCTTTTCCACCGCCGTGTACGTCCGGTTCGTTCGCGTGGAGGCGACGACGGCGGAGGGCACCGCGCAGAAGAAGGGGGACCTCGACCACAACCCCATGGCGCTGGTCGGCTACCGCAGGGAGAACATGCTGCCCCCGGAGAGCCTGGCGGTGTACTTCAAGGTGCTGCTGGACGAGGCCAACAGGAGGCGCGGCGTGTCGCTCTACATCTCGCCCGACGACTGCGTCTTCCACTTCGGCGTGCGCGTGGTGGGCGGCGAGGTGCGGGAGAGCGGCGACCGCCAGTCCGGTGCGCTGGACGGGGTGCGCTTCGCGCTCGCGGTGGCACGGCGGCTCCGACGGCGCAACGCGTCCATCTACCTGCAGATCGTCGTCGACTCCACCACCTTCCTGCAGGGCACGCTGAACGTGGCGAAGGGCGTGCGGAAGTACGTCGCCTACGGCCGCGACCCCGTGCACGACTTCGCCGAGGTCGTCGAGGACTACCAGCGGACGGTGGTGCTGCTGACGGAGGAGACGCGACTGCTGGTGGACGACGTGGTGCAGCTGTGGCCGACGGAGGCGGTGGAGGGCCCGCGGTAC